>JANFAE010000133.1:0-240595 GCA_024613145.1 Pisolithus marmoratus
CTCAGCCCCTTCATCTATCTGGGTCACCGGAGTGGGTTCGTAGGATGATCTGCTGCGCCCGCTGGGAAGTCGACAATGCCTCCAATACGCTCGAGAAGACAACCTCCAAGAAACCCCAGGTTGTCCTGGCTGTGTTATCTCAGTCTTCGGGACTAGCACAGGTCGGCAAGATTCCGGATGGCACTCCGGAGATTGCCTCTCCGGTTCCACTTCCTGCACCTGGTCCCCATTCACATAAGTATGAACCGCGCTCAGCTGGGCTCTTGGTTGCGCACTGGGCAGCCAAAGCCGGCATAGAACTGTTGGAAGTCGAGCCAAGCCCCGCGAGCGCTCCACCAGCTAGCCAATTCCGCAACGGCGATGACGAAGAAAGGGGCAAGAGGCAGGGAGGGCGTGGTAGGCATAACTCTCGTACTATGGGTGGTTCACCTACTCCTCGCGGAACGGGCCTCGTCGAACGTCCCGCTGCAGTAATGCAGATGATGGAAATGGTCGCACAGCCTAGCAAAGTGGTCAGGGTCCTTGCTAGAGGCGAGAAATTGGAACCTGACACATGATCGTCGAATTTGGCCCGTTGAAGGTGCGTACCGCCTTCTGTTAATCTCATTTAAACTGATTGAGTTTTCTGGACATGAAGAAGTCTCGCAATTCAGGACTTTTACTTGCTTCTTTCGTCGCTTGCTGACGAGACGGACAAGGACGCGACTTCCGTCTTGCCAGGTTACAGAGTACAAGTTTCTCGCAGCAGCAGAAACGTTCCTCCATGCATCTAGAACATCGTCTGTGAGCCTGATTCTCCATGAAGAGGGATTGGACGCGATGGACGGTAGCTACGACAGTCGGCGGCTTCAAGTGCTTACATTTCGCTCGTCCAGTGCTTATGGACCAGAACAGGTTTTCGTCTTCTTCTGTGGCTCTCTGCCGTTCCAAGTCCCCATGCTGTAGTGGGTCTGGTCTATGTACCACTTGCCGGCCTTGCGTTTCTCTAAGTTCTCACGTATGATTTCTATGTACCTCTTTTTCTTTTCCAAGTACCAGACCGATCTATTTTGTTCCAATGAAATCTTCTCCTTCGTCCATGTGTGTAGTCCTATTTATACTCTGAGCCACATGCGAGCCTACCAGAATAAGCCCCTGTGGGTAGTTCCAGCGACAATACATATGCCTTCACCCTACACCTCATCACAACCTTGATAGTTCCACGTCCCGGCTCGCGTACGTCTTGCATCGCCCGTGTATTTCTAATGCTCACATTCACAATAGTGTCCATCAACGAGTGTTTCTAGGCAACGAGGATGTCAGGAGCAAGACATGATGTCATTCAACTGCTCTCCGAACACTTGTCTGCCGATACGGAGCTTAATATTAATCCGCCCGTAGACTGCAGCATCAGGTTGAGCCAGGAAGTGCTCGCGTTTCTCGCGAAGGAAAGCATTGTAAGTTCTATGCCGATGTGTTTGTACTATGTGTTTGTACGGCAAGCGAGGCTGACCTCAGGGGACACATTCGTAGGACCCTTTCGAGCTTCTGCAACAGGCCGCAGTGCGTGTGCCGTTCGTCGACGATACCCTACCTTTGAGAAATTATTTTGTTTCGTTCGTTCGATTCTTTTTTCTTCGTCTTCTGTTCCTGCGTGTGTCGTCACGCAAACCCTGACATTCAATTCGACGTATACGCAGGTCTTCGCATAATACCTATCTTGTTTCATGGCAAATCTTCGGACGTGCTTCCGCTGAGGCATACGTCCATGTGCTTTCAAGGAACGCACGGTGCATTGAGATAGACGTCTGGTCCTCGTCAAAAGGTCCCGTCGTTACCCACGGTTTTACCCTCAGCCGAAGTGTGCCCTTTGCGTCCGTCTGCGATGCCATCGGTGCCGCAGTTACCGCAGGCAGCAACGGCACTACGTCAGGTGGTGAAAATGGTAACGACTGGCCTGTATTCGTAAGCCTCGAATGCCACGTTCCCGTGGAAAAGCAGGACGAGATTGTGGAAATTATGAAGAGAGCATGGGATGGAATGCTTGTCACGAAAGCCGACATCGCGAGTCTTCCACCGGGGAATGTGGTTTCTCCTCGCGATTTGAAAGGACGCATTGTGCTTATGGTACGACGCCGACGCAGCTTGTTTTCTCCGTTTTTTCAAAGCCCTAACGTCGATTTCACTGCCATTTGGCTCCATTACTGTGTTGTGGGTGCAGGTAGAATACTACCCCGATGATATTTGGAGTGATGCATGTGGGGTGACGCCATTCTGCGGAACGCCGATCCTTGCAGATTACGACGATCTTTCGTACGAAGCAAACCCCCAACTCGTGAAGCCCCATCGACATTCCAAGATTGCAGATGCACTCGCGGACCTTGGATTCTATGCGCGAAGCATGAAACCCTACAAGGGCTGGGAACAAGCAGGTAGTGTATCCTCTTCCGTTCGCAGGATGTCGTCGATGAGCATTTAATTTGTATTGCCAAGGATAGATTTTCCTAGTCCACCGTATCCCCTAAACCTGATGCTAAATGTCGACGAGACATCGATTGTCTCTCTAATGCCTCAGAAGCTCATGGACCTCGTAGTCAGCGCCAAGCGCTACTTCCGGCGAGTATACCCGTCCGGTTTGAGATTAAACTCGAGCAACCTGGACCCACTCAGAGAATGGCAGAGTGGAACTCAGATAGCATGTCTCAACTGGCAACATTACGATCAGGAAATGCAGCTTAACGAAGGGTTGTTTGCAGGCACTATGGGCTACGTCGTTAAGCCTCCACTGGAGCCAAGGCAAGAGAAGCGGAGCGTAAGTTTCAATGGAGAAATCATAGGTGTTAGTTCCCGTGAGTCTCTCCCTCTTTAGATTAGCAGGGTTCTAATATACCTTTCTCATTGACGCCAGTGCCTCTACCAGAGGGCCG
Source organism: Pisolithus marmoratus (assembly GCA_024613145.1). Lineage (NCBI taxonomy): Eukaryota > Fungi > Basidiomycota > Agaricomycetes > Boletales > Pisolithaceae > Pisolithus > Pisolithus marmoratus. The sequence continues at coordinate 2,907 of JANFAE010000133.1, forward strand.
CGAAACCATTTCTGCATATATTTCTGCCGAATTACTCCGGGTAACAGGCAAACAGAGCTGGCGAACAGCTAAGGTGGGGCCCCACGGTGCCGGGGGCGTAATAGATTTGACATGGCGAGAAAGCTTCGAGTGGCAATTTTGCGCAGATGAGCTTGCCTTTCTCAGGTTGGTTTTCGCGCGAAAAAAGGCATTCCTTAACCATCCTCACCGTTTTATAAAGATTACAGGTCTGCCGGTCTGATCGATTTGGGTCCGATAACTGTCTTGCGATCTTTTGTGCTCGGATCAGTCAGCTCCAACCGGGGTGGAAGTTGATACGACTGTTGAATGCAAAGGGTAAACACACGGGTGCAACCTTGTTATGCCGCTTCACAGTAGTAGAGGCCTGAGAGATCATGATGGGGGACATCCATATCGATCCGAGCATACAGTACGGATTATACGACACATGTAACGTACGGGTGTGGGAGATCATGGGATTCAATTGGTGCCTGAGAGGTTACCCCCAGCGGCTCTCTCGATCGCTTTTTGCATGTTCTCCAGTTTCTTTTCTGCGGTATTTTCCCTGTCTTGGCCCCTTCCTCGTCTACTAGTGCCAACTTCTTGCTCTTCATCATCATCCATAACCACGTCTCTCGAGCGTTCGACCATAAACTCTGCCATAAAGCTTGCGATGGCTTGCTCGCCAACTTCACTGTGTGCGCGGCTACCCCAGCGCCACTCATATGCTTGATTATCCTCAGCCGCAACTTGGGTCGCTGCAGGAGCACGTCCCCGCTTCCCACCTGCGACCTTATTATCACCAGGACGGATACAATCTAGGTAACCCTGGCGCATGAGCTGGTTAAGGAAGGCATCGATGGGCATGGCTTTGTGTGCTGCCTGTGTGTTCACGGGAATGACAGCGTTTGAAGGCAAACGCAGTCTCTTAAGGTTACCCTTGAGGTCCACTGTCACCAAGCGTCAGTGTCTACAATTACTACCAGTGTCCATTCACGAACCGTCTGAGATTGTCCTCCCATTGACCAAAATCAATGCAAGAACGACGTATAAGATGCCCAGAGAGGCTAGTTGGTCACAGGTACTCCATGAGATAACGCTGCCGTAGAGTCGAGGGAGATCCTCCTCGCCCTCCTCGTCGGGAGCGTCGTTCATTTGTTCTTCGAACAGTCGTTCATCGGTGATAGCGGCTTGTTCGATGATCACGGGATCAAGAACGGATCGCAGGATGTATGTTCTTGATCCGGCCGCAGCAGCTGTTGGAGAGGTAACAAATAGTTAGTATGGAAAGCACGATATGCAAAGGACTTGTGTTGGCCTGGCCGTAAAACATGACTAAGTACGCAAGTAAATGGCCCGGGGAATAGGCCACTCCAACTACATTGATGGCAAAAGAGGGCACTTACCCTTTTTCTTCACACCTGTGGCATTGCGGGCATCTTCATTAAGGTCTTCCTCACGATAGTTCCGTGACTGGAGTTCCACAAGCTCCATCCCAAATGTCTTCTGTAACAGTATTTGTGCCTCCTGGAAAACGGCCTTGAATTGACGCGTATTGGATCCCAGAACTATAAAGCACGTTGGATGCGGTAAAGGGAAAAAGAGAAACAGATATACACCTTTCTTATTGATATCTTCCCTACGCAACGGGATGCGTTTTTGCTCCATGAAGAGTGCAAGCCTGGCTAAATCGCTAGCTTTCCTATCCAGCTCCTGAGGGACGGTTCTCAGCAAACGAGGACGGAAACAGATCAGCAGAGAAACACACAGAATCTCTAGTCGCTTCGCCGGTGTCGACTTGCATTTCGATATTCTCATCTCCGGCCACAGGTTCCTCCTCCTCTTCCTCCTCCTCCTCGCGGGCTTGGGCTTTGCGACCTCTGCGAGTGGCCCTCTTGGAATGGTACTGGGATGGCTGTGGAGCTCTTTGTGATCTTTGCGATTGACTGGGACCTGCGCGCGACATGATATTGCTACTGCTCAGTCAGTAATTGAGGACGCGCGACAGACGATATTACTGTCACGTGACAGAGCGTGTCATGATGAACCCGGCAAAAAGTTGAGACGGCGCGCTCAACCTTTGATCCACTTCTGACAGGGGTTGTTTTTGTTCACCGTTGGCTCCCCACTACAGCCCCATGACGTCAGTTTGGAATTTTCTGAAATATCGGTGCAGCCATGATGCGGCCAGTTGAACATTTTTCCTAGCGGTCATTCTAGTACCCCATCCCTTCTAATCTTCGCGATTCAAAGATGTCCATTATTTCCATGCGAGTTTTTCTTGTCATCATGGCGTGCACAAGCTTCTAACCGTATATACCATGGCAGTCGAGGACAACACGTAGGTTGGGTTACCATTATGCTGGCCCTCCTCGCGTCAATGGGCGGATTTATCTTCGGGGTGCGTCCAACCATTCCGAATCATTGACTCCGTAAAGAGCGTATACTGAATGAATAGTATGACACCGGGCAAATATCAGACATAGTTCTTATGAAAGACTTCCTTCTTCGTTTTGCAACGTGCACAACGCCAGACAATTGTGCGTTTTCTGATGTAAGAGAAGGTCTGATTGTCAGCCTTCTATCCATCGGGACGCTTGCTGGTGCCCTTATGGGAGCCCCGTGAGTCTAAACATCACAACATACGATTCTTCATCTACAATAACTTCGATCTGGCAGCATTGCTGATTGGCTTGGTCGTCGCTATGCAATGACAATGGAATGCGGAATCTTTATCATTGGTGTAATCGTTCAAATCAGCGCTACCCACGTCTGGCAACAGTTTGCTGTAGGACGATTAATCAGCGGACTAGGCGTTGGCGCCCTCAGCGCTGCTGTGCCCATGGTTTGTAGTCTTTCCTGTGCGGCCGCGGTCAACTGAAACTGACCGTTTCTCCAGTACCAAGCTGAAACGGCTCCACCACAGATTCGCGGTACCTTAACGTATGTAGTGCTTTATGGTTCGCTGCGATGGTCGATTTATGATTGTCCAGGGCCACTTACCAGCTTTTCATTACCTTTGGGATTTTGGTTGCATGTATGATTTTTGACACCCTAACGCAGATCCTTTTGATTTTTATGCCCTTGAACAGACTGCATTTCAATCGGTGCAAGATCAATTGGAGAGTCCGGCTCTTGGAGAACTGTCGTAGGCATTGGAATCTTATGGTCCCTGATTCTTGGTATCGGCATACTATTCATGCCAGAAAGTCCAAGGCAAGTTCTGTTGCAATGCATCACGTTTTGCTGAATTCACTCACAACTTTCAGATGGCTGGCAGCTCATGGACGCATGGAAGAGGCACAAATATCCCTCGCAGTTGCTCGTGGTATCCCTGCTAGCGAAGCATTCAAGCACCATTTCATTCGTCGCGAGGTAGAAGGCATCAAGGAAAACGTCGAATATGAAAAGCACGTGAAAAGTGGCTGGATCGATTGTTTCAAACCCAAGGACAAAACCTTGTATCGCACTCTGCTTGGCATAAGCTTGCAGAGCCTTCAACAGCTCACAGGGGCAAACTACTTTTTCTACTATGGGGCTACGGTCTTTCTATCGGTTGGCCTTTCCGATCCGTACGTCACGCAGATTATATTAGGTGCCGTCAATTTTTTCTGCACCTTCGGTGGTATGTATGTCATGGAAAGGGTGGGTCATCATCCGTTGGCATTCTTTTCTCTTTTTCGAGTCTCTTGCATTTAGTTCGGACGGCGATTTCCTCTTATCTGTGGAGGTGTGTGGCAATCTGCGTGGCTATTTGTCTTCGCCACCGCAGGCACAGCTGTCGATCCGGTGACGCACACTAGCATCGGAAAGCGTAAGTATTTTTCTCGGATGTCGTCTTTTTATCAAACTACCCATTTTTGCAGTCATGATCGTTGCTGCTTGCATGTTCATCTTGGGTTACGCGATGACCTGGGCACCGTAAGTACACCTTCCTGTACCACACGTATTTCTTGGCATGCATGACTTGCAGTGGCGTTTGGATATTGATTGGCGAGACATTTCCCACCCGGACGCGCGCAAAGCAGGCCAGTTTGTCTACGGCAGGGAATTGGACGTGGAACTTTTTGATTGCCTTCTTCACACCGTTCATCGGGAGTGCCATCGGTTTCAAGTATGGTTATGTATTTGCAGGTGTGATATGTATCTCTTTCACTTGGTACGCGCCGTTTTAACTAAGCCGGTACTTTAGGTTGCAACCTTCTCGGAGCCCTTGTTGTGTACTTCTTCCTTTATGAATCCTCTGGCTTAACGTTAGAAGAAGTCAACATGGTCCGTTATTGTCTCTCTTGGGTGCCCGTTTTATGACCCGATTGGATATACAGATGTATACCGACCCCATCTGCAAGCCGTGGACGTCACGCCAATGGGCACCGCCAGGCTACTCGTCGCGGCGGGACATAATTGACAAGGACAGAAGCAACGACTCAAACAACACTACTAGTTCAGTAATTGAGGATACTGAGATGCAGAATGGTGTAGGCGAAGCCATTTGAAAAGCTTGCGTACACCTCAAGATCCTGGACCTACAACAACACTCTACTCATTATCCTATGGTCAAGTTAATTGTTGCGAAATTTATGTAGTCCCCTCGTCGCAAGTGATTACTGTGGCTGCACACTAAAAAAAATTCGGATACCGGGAGTCGAACCCGGAGCTGCTGTGTGAAAGACAGCCATGTTAGCCGCTACACCATATCCGACTCATGGTCCCATCTGCAGCAGAGAGCATCTCAACCTGAAACGAGCACTTTAAAGGTCTGTGATTGCACAGCACGCTGTCCATGATTTTCCTGATACAACAGAAGACTAGCATACAGCATTTCCAGTACATATCATACCGTACATCTTATCATACATGCCAAACCAAATCTACAATCACACTTATAGTTTCAAGCAAACGCCAAGGCGGACCACGTCACTACAGCACCAACCACCATAGCGGCAGCGGTTTGTGCCACCGTCGCCGTCCGAGCACGTTTCGGCTGCCTAAATGAATCGGAGCACGTTTGCAGCACGGGAGTATCAGTGTTCCCTACAACGTCGTCCTCGTCCATTTTCTTCTCGGGCGAGCACACATCCTCGTCTTCGACCCGTTTACGTTTCAGTGACTTGACGACCTGTCATACCACACATAGCTGATGAGTGGACGGATTCTACACCACACAGCGGAAATCATACCTCAACTTCAGCAGCTATTTCCTTCAGCGCTTCCGTGCGGACAGCGTCGATCGCCATCATCTTCTCTTCTATACGCTTTTCCGCGTCTTCGCGCAACGCCTTCATTTCTGTCGGTGAAGTCAGCCTTCGATACAACATGCTGAAAACCGGTAGACAAACCAGTAACAAGAGAACCCAGGGCTTCAGCGCACGCCTTGAGATCACTCGTAGACAGTTCGGTGGACTTTGGTTCCGGGTCGTCCAATCTGTTCTTCAGTGCATTCACCTGGGTTTGAAGGGTAGACAGCGATGCAATGTTGCGTTCTGCAAGGTTAAGGCGGCAGAAGACGCGGTCCGACTCTGGCTCAATCATATCTACGTGGGTCTGAAGATCCATAACGTCTTCTTCAGTGAAAGTCTGGCGAGTTCTCAGATCGGAAATTGTGTCCTGCATCGCAGAAATCCGGTCCTATAAATACGGTCAGCCACGTTGCTCACATCGGCAAGCACGCATGCATTTACCTCGATAATCTTAACGGATGCCCTTAGTTCGTTGCTGATTCTCTCGGTTGTGGAATTCGCTCCGGGAAGACCAGATGGAGCGGGATGAGTAGCATTGAATGGTGATGAAAGGTGCCTCCCGAAAGACGGCCCAAGTGGGAAGAACTGCGGGGGTGGGAGATCAATGAAGCTGCAGGGGTGAACATCCGGGAACGAGGGAGACACTCTTCCCTCAGTAGTGACAGGCACAGGTACTGCGGAGATGGACTCGGCAGGCGCGGGAGGTGCTTCAACTACTACATTGTCATTGTCGTCCTTGCTAGCGTCATCTTCGGTCGGAGGATGTGGTGATTCAGAACGAGATAACGGCCATGCACCAACAACTGGGGGTTCTACGTGATGTGCTTCACAGGGGGCAGACGGTGACGGAGTTGACATCTCCATCGGCGAATGCGATCGAGAAGTCGAAATGGTGTCGACAACTACAATGGCTGGAGATGGTGTTCTAAGGTCCTCTAACGAAGGGGAGGGCGTCACTAGAAAATCCGCGAAAGAAGGAAAAGTATCCTTGACAGGAGATGAACTTGATCCGTCGTTGGACCTGCAAATGCTGTGAATAAAAGACTTGAACGCAGGGATCTTGATATGTAGAGAATGCTTCCGGCTGGGTGAGGGAGCGGAAACCTCTTCTATGTCAGAGTCATGATCATCAGACATTGAAGATTCCTCGGAGGATGCAGGAGAGTAATGCGGCGAAGGGGTGTCGAGGTGCGACATAGGGTGGAACAATCCATAACGCCCCGAATTGCTCCTAGTACGGGATATCAAGTTGACCAAGGAGTTGATAGGGGTTAAGGAGGGGCCAACTAGTGAAGCGTTAAGCGACGGCTTCTCCCTCACGAGCTCCACCCTAGCAGTAACTGGAGGGACCATGCATGAACCAGATCCTACGACTTTGCCGAAGGTAACGATGTCCCCATCTGCTAGGGGGGTCTCAACTTCAGCCTTCAGCGTTTTTGGCGCCTCTTCGCGCCTCAAAAGATGGGTTCCATGCCGCGAGTGGAGATCGACGATGTAAACCTACAATCGCAGTAAGGACACTGCAGAGATGGCGATGGAGGGTTGTTACCTCGTTATCGGAGAAAACCAGCTTTGCATGCCTAGCACTAACTACCTGGCATGCAAATACCGCGTTGTGATCATCGGTTTCCTTTCTCATTGCCTTCTCTCCAGAGGCCGATTTGCGACCGATGTTGACGTAGCTTGAGCGGGAGCGATGGAATGTGATTTCGTGGGCAGGCTTGTCGCCGCACTTCTCGACGTACAGGGTTACTCCTGTGCAGTAGATGGATGTGAGCAGCGCCCAGAAAGAAAGGCCTGTGCGGACTCGCCTGCGACGACACTTGGTGCCTCGAGGGAGTCCGAAAGGGGCTCTGGGTGGGCGAGCTTGGTGCCCAAGTACTGTATTTCTTCTTCCATGATATACCAACTCCAGCCCACTATCGGTAAATATCGAAATTGGTACAGAAGGGAGACTGCTTGTGGGCAGGTGAGGGTAAGGATGAGAGTTGGGGGGGGCGTCACTTTGCCTGTGACTTGCCTGGATGGCAATGGCTTTTATCACGAGTAACGCCTGGAGCATGTGGTACCGTGACGATCCGGTCACCGGCCAGCCCTCCCCCCAAAAGCTGTGTTCACCCCCTCAACGACAAGTGCACAAGGTATACATAATAAAGACATTAGAGATATTGTAACACCAGTGGTGTATGGAGCTAGTGCAGAGGATCAAGGACATGGCGGCATGAATAAGGAAAGAAACAATTGGTATCTATCACCACGAAAAAAAAAACATCTAGTAATCGTTCACGTAGAGTAGTCGGCAAACCAGGGATGCAACAGTGCGCGCTTCGCTAAACTGAGTATCAGGACCGGTGAGTTTTTCATCCAGAGAAGATATTACCAGAGATGCGCTTCGCAGTATCATACGTTAGCGTTCGCTATCGTTTGCTCGTAATAAGCGACCTGCACACAGGCTTAAGCTTTCGGCTCACCGATAGCAGATCGATACCCTTATCGTCAAGGTTCGGTACCACACTACGCAGGTCTTGCCGCGACCACTGGGGGAACGTCTCTTTGTAATCAGGAAGCTGGCTGACACCGGGCCAGACCTGTTCGTTCGGCGTCCCAAGGATCCTGCAAAATACTCAGTAACCATGTGGCAAGGAAGGGATATAGCGACCTGAAGATTTTAAAAATCTGGTCAATTTCCGAATCCCCGGGAAAGAGTGGGTTCCCCTTCATGATCATCTCAGCGAATATACATCCGACTGACCACATGTCGATGGCAGTGGAGTAGTGTCGTGAACCAAGTAAAACCTCAGGTGCACGATACCAAAGGGTAACGACCTAGGCGAGTCCAAGCGGTCAGAACACAGCCTGCGCGCATACAACAATGGCCGTGCCTCGTGCGTATACGTCCTCATCGGGATACCAAAAGCCCTGGCCAGACCGAAGTCTGCGAGCTTAAGATTATTACGCTTATCGATAAGTAGATTCTGAGGTTTGAGGTCCCTGTGCAGAATGCGGTGGGAGTGGCAATAGAGGAGCCCAGAACTGAGCTGGTGCGTGAATTTCTGGAAGATGTCAGACTTCATTCAACCTCTCGCCAGATGAAAAAGGCTTAATTGCGTAACGAAAGATACCCCCTTACATCCACTCTGCTTCGACTTAGAGTGCCCCATCGACATGTCTGAACGTAAAATAACCCGACGTCGCCTACCACCAAGTGATTGGCGCCCATGCATGAAACGGTTGACACGCGCCATCCTCGCGTCAGCCATACAACTAGCACGAAGACTATCCGATGTTTCACCGTAGCGAGGAGCACAGCTCACCTTTATGATGTCAACGGAGATGGGAGTGCCACTGGCATTTGCATGTTCCATATACCGCTTGAGGTCGACATCGAGGAACTCGAACACGAGGTATAGCTTTTGATCTGCGTGCACAATGTCCAGCAACCTGGCGACATATAAGTATCCACAATAGCCACTTAGAGAAGGCGGGGCGCGTGCTGAGCTCACCGGACGATATTGTCATCCTTTAGTTCTTTGAGCAAACTGATTTCACGAATAGCCGTGCTTGGGACACCTTCATCTTCGGCTTCCAGCCTGATCTTCTTGAGAGCCACTATCTGATTGGTAGTGACGTCGCGTGCTTTGTAGACGACACCATAGGTGCCTGTGCGTGTGCCGCACCACGGAACGCAGCGTCGAATCAGTGAGCGACAGGGTGCGGAGCTGAATGGACACACCCTCCCCTGCATCATGCCACACGTGTTGGAGATGAAAGGTTGAGCCGGGCTCAGAGCGAAGTTACGCACCGACTTTTTCTATCTTCGCGTAACTGGCGATGATAAAGAAATGTGATGAGACCACGAAGGCTTCTTAACACAGCTGCCCACCGATCCATGTGCTAAATTAATGCAGAATGACCCTTGGTATATGGAAGGGTATGAATTGTGCGAGACAAGGGATCCAGTGAGGTGTAAGGGTATGTCTAACGGTGTGAAGGGATGGTGGTGGGAGGGGGAAAGGTATATGTCAATTCGTTAACGCGCAGGCTAAATAATATTTGGAAGCTGTCATTATGTACGGGCGGTGCAGTTGTATACCGCAATGGGTGGTTCCGGCGCTTCACCCCCCCCCTCCCCCCCGAAGAAAAGGCACCCACAGTAGCTTATTTAAAAAAACGTTCGTGGGTCGAATGAGAAATGTATCCTAGCAAAATAGCGTGTAATCTTATCGAGCCGACACTGCTCCGCAAAAATGCACCGCCACTCCTCGGCCCACAACACAAATTATCACAATAAATCCATCAGAACCTGCTTATATGCCACATGCTTATAGGCCCGGAAGACTACCCGTGCGCTTTTCAGGACGAGGTATTTCATATCTGATGCAATAAATAGAGAGGGAGCTTCTACGAAAAGAGTAATGTCAAAGCCTGACACCCCTCGGACCGAAAGCAGTGCCGGAAAGCCTATCGATACCTTCCATGCCTTCTGTCACCTCGTCGTCAAGGTCGAAACGACAACCCACTTCTTCTCATGACGATACGGAGTAGGGAACTGTGACTAGCGGAGGTTATACCCTGATTGCAAATATACGTGGCGTAGTTGCCAGCCATGTTCCGGACTCCAAGTCTTGAGTTAACAGATTATCAAAGATCAGCAGATAAATAGGGCGCCCCCCACCTGTAACTAGCGTAAGGGTGCTTGAGAATATCCTGGTGCCAAGGAATCGGCATACTAACACTTTACGGCTGCTATCTTTAGTGTGAGATTTATGTGGGTCTCGGCCATTGTGCCTGCTCGTCACTTCTCCGCATACGTGTCACGTCGATGTACTGTCCAGGCCAAGGCTCTTCGCCTGACAAGAACGACGTTAACAATCTCTCCCATCACGATAACGGTGAGCTGAACATACTTCTGTCAATGATGTTGACATCAAGATCGTCGTCGTCTTCATTCTCTTCCTCTGATTCCCATCTATCATCGGCGCCCTGCGTGTTTTTGACCGGGTTCAAGGTGAAATCCTTCATAAAACGGTTCATCGAATCTTCTTTGGCCTCCTGGAGTGACTGTTCCCGCGCAGCACGGGCACGAGCAAGTTCGGGCAGGTACTCCCTTTACCAAGAGTCCATTCACATCGTCGTCGGGGAGAACGAGGGGGGACTTACTTTTCATAACTGTCCCGAGATTCTTCCACGGCGTCAAAGAATTCCTTTATCCCGTCACCCGTTAGACTGGACACCCCGACTGCCTGTGAATCGATGCGTGAATATCCTCCATCAATGGTAACAGATGGAACTAGTGATAATTGACCTTGAGGTGCTTGTAAAATTCATCGAGAACCAGGCTCATGCTGTTCATCAGACTATTCATGTACGTCGGTTCGCCTTCCGCGTCTCTCGACCCTGAATGTGACGCTAATGCAGTCTGAAACGCTTCAAAATCTTGCATCCATTCAAGGGCAAAATCGTGTGATTCAACGTCTGTCTTATTGAAGACAAGTATGAAGGGAAGCTTTGTTTTATACATTATGCTGTATCAACATTCAATATATAGTTACGGTTGGGTTTGAGCTCAAAAACGCACCTGCAAGCGTAAAGCATGTTCGACATGAAGGTTGCTGGCGCCATCGTTCGTGGGGTGTCAACAATATATGCCACGACTGTGGGAAATGAGGAGGCGACAGCATCTGTTATGATAGCTCCTGATGCCGACCAGGTGAAGATCTCAATTTGGCCTGGTGTGTCCAAGATGATATGACTACGAAAATGGGTTTTCTTCCTTGTCAGTAAGGTCCTTAATCGTTTGAGAAAAACGAATATTACTCGACTTCATGCGCCCTTTTCTCCATGAGGTCCAAAACCTGATCGAGTTTCGTCGTGAACAGATTAAGAGCAGTCAATATGCCGCCGTTTGGCCCAAGGTTATATCTATACGTGCGCCCGTTAGTGCAACCAACAGGAGACCCGCCAGAACGAGATGTACTGCTTCATAACTTGTTTGTAGTCAACTGTATCTCTGATATCGATGTTAGGTTCAAAAGGGACATGCGCTACTGCGGGATCGAGGTTCAGAATGTAAGGCGATTTTTCGTGGTTTTGACGCAGGTAAGAGTTGATGCGTTGCACAAAAGTTGATTTGCCTGCGCCTGCCATACCGATGGTAATAACAACGCTCGGCTTTCGTGGAGAACTGACACCGCTAGTAGATGCTGGTGCGTCCATGATCGCTGAATCAATAAGTACGGTGTTCCTCGTCAGATTTCCTGGAGGCCGGCTCCGTCATGATTGCTTACGTCATCCAATACCGGTATTAGCGTGATCAACTAAATTTATCCCATCCCATACCTTGCGTATTAGCAGAATCAACTGAATTTATCCGTCGTATCTTAAACACTGCGAATACCACGAGTTCATAAACATATTACATAGTGCTACATGCAAGGTTGCCAGTAAGTTATGTCCGTCAGATATATATGGTATCCAAGCAACTGTAGTTAGCTGAACAGAGATGGAGTACTACGCCCATACTTGGCCCGGACATCTCTAGTCAGGGAACGCAGCATCCCAGGCGTCACTAGTGATGTCCTATCAAGAGACTGCACGGATGTGGCAGCGCTGAGCGATGGGGAGGGTTCGTGCGAAGTGAATGGCAGGCTCTCTGAGTCCTCGGTGAATACAGAAGCCTCAGAATCTGACACGCGTCTCTTCTTGGATGCCGGGTGGTCACTTCACAACTGTCAATGAATGACCAAAACTAAAGTACGAAGGAACTGACCTGCCAGAACTTGGGATCCGCTTCGGAGGATGCCTTATCCTCGCAGTATGACTACTAAATTCGGCCTCCAGATTTGATTTGAACGAAAGGAAAGACTTTTTTGCATCCTCCAGAAAATCTTTTGGGACGTGCATACGGACACTGGGATCGAGGTCTGCATTATATGCGATCAAAGCGCGCGCTAGTGTGTATACTTGAGACACAAAGCTAAGCGTTGGAAAATCTGTGAATACAGTCAAGAATTAAACAACTGCTTTCAACCCTTGCATACATACCTCGGCCCAGGCTCCTATGTGTGGTGACGTCCTTGATTAGCTCTGCTTTAACCTCCATGCAAGGAAGGCGTTCTAGCCAATGCAGTACAACATCAAATGTGGAACTACAGGGGGGAATATCACGAGGGGTTGTTGACTGGAAAAACGAGAAACGTACTCAGAATCGGTGATACTGCGCGGTTGCAAGGGAATCAGATCAGCATGAATAATGTCCCTCCGAAATAACCCAACAACAGAATCGACGAGATGACCCAATAGCCTGACAAGGCTATGCAAAAACCACGCATAAAGGTCCCAATGAACTACATGGGTTGATGGAAAGGTAAGCTCCCCAGTCCAGAAAGGAGGGAAGGTACATACATTCACCATAAATGGTGCATTTAGCAAGCCTAGCAGCCATTTTCTCCCATATACGTTCCCAGTCTTCCAAAACACCTATAAGAAAGGGGTCAGGGGCTGACGAGGTCACAACCATCACGACGAACCGTCGATTGAGATCAACCTCACAAGGCGACCAACGTGGTCAAAAGGAATTGACCTAAGCAACTCCTCGAACTTCGACTCCATATCCAACGCGCCCGAAGTCACAGAAAGTTCATGATGTGACGTGAAAAGACCCTGAGTAGCAGTTGCGACCTGTCCCAAGGTTACCGAGGTCGGATGATGGGCTGATAGATAGATCACACACCATGTCATCAAAGTCTTTCGTAACTTCTGGCGGCTCGCTCGCCCACGATATGCAAATCAACGCAGGAACGTAATGTCTGTCTGGCGGTAACGTCTTGATCATTTCACGCAGCCGAGCACAGTCGTCCAAGATCCGGTACTTCCTGCATGGTACCTGTAAGCAAGGCAGAAAACAGCGGCAACAGTGTTTGACTTACTTCTCAAGTACGTCTGCACTACTCATGGGCGTTCGCTCGAAAATGATAGCTCCAGGATACAACCGTCCCACGTCAGTGTGAGATCGTGAAATTGCCATCTCGAACACATCCCCAGTTTTCCACTTCCCAGATTCGGGAACGTCGAACTTCTGTTCCAGCCAAATGGCCGTCCCGTCGTTTTCTTGATTAAGTGACAGCCATGCCGCCCAATTTGCGGGTAGACGTGAGCTCGAAGGGTCCAGATAACTCTGAAGGAGGTGAAGGAAAGAACCGCGTGCCCAGCGGCGTGCATGCTCTTCATGATTCTACCCAATACGTCGGACAATCGCCACAAAGGACCCACAGTAACCGCTCACCGTCTCAAACCGTTTAGCAAGCTCCTCGTCTGTCTGCGGAGATTTGAATTCGTTGACAGGACGGCTTTTTGCGCGCTTTTTTAGGGGAACAGATCCCTCTGTAGGGACAATCTTCCGTTTCTTCTCCGAGACGGCAGTAGTTGTACTACGTGAAAGCCGTTCAGCGTGCACTTTTTCGCTGTACTCCTGACTTCTTTTGCATGCCTCTATCCATTTCGTTCGATCTGATAACCGACGCCGCCATTGTGAAAAACACGTTTTCACAAGATAGCATTTACGAGTAAACTTTAATGCTGCGGCCTCCATCACATCTGTTTGATCTGACTGGACCAGGGATTGCGCTTTCAGCTTCTTGTCAGTCTCAGCGCCGGCAGCGATAGTGCTCGACCGGAGAGGTGACTGAAGAGACTCGCGGCGAAGTAAGTGAGGAACAGAGGATGAAAAAAACTTGGAGGTAGAAGGGGACGGTATGATGAGGGGGCTCAAAATCTCCGTAGAAGACGCCGACAGTGATGACGTTTGAATACTCCTGAGAGAACCAAGATTGAGCCGCGGCCCCTGGGATGGAGTTGCAGAGTTCGGAATGAAAATCGTTGCAGTCGGAGTGGGAGGTAACGAGATGGGCTGCTGCCTATTCAACGGCGGTGGCTGACTAGGTGGTGTCTCTTGGAGAGATTCGTAAGTTGGGTTTAGTGGTGTGAAGTCCTGTAGAGGAACTGGAGGGGTGGGGGGAAGATTCAAAGAAGAGGAAGCCATTTGTTGGTCAGATGAACCAGGTTGTGTCATATCGGAGACCGACCCATCAGCAGGCTGCAGTCGTGTTTCCAAGGACAGATTGGGGGCATTCAAGGACGACAGAGGAGCAGATGGAACGCTAGAGGACGATGAAGTCGGTGGGAACGAGGGTTCCATTGCCGGGGGTACGACAGGCCATGCTTGTAGCACAGTGGGTTTGGACTGTGCTCCGAAGACCGATGACAATTGGTTTGGGTACTCATCGTTAGCATTAGTTTGACTGGCTGGCAGTGAGGATGGCGGTAGGTTGGGTACTGGAGAACGCTCCGGGCTTGCCACCTCCGGCTTTGATGCTAAGAACTCCGCGGAAGTGCGATTGTCCACTAACGGAGAGGGAACTATGGGTCCGCTAAAGGATACTGGGCGCAGGCGAGAGTGCTTAGCACTAGTCTTCGCTTGGGTATGACAACTTACCTGTGGACGACGATTGATCCAAAAATGTAGGGTCCTCGAGGAACACGGGAAAAGGCGCGACAGGAGGGCGCGGCTCAGAGGTGGTCGAAACACCGAACGTGCCTGTACCAAACACGTTGGGTACCGATGGAAGGTTTGAAAATGCAGACATAACAGCGTTGGTAGCCGGCTGCGCAGCGGACGGGATACTGAAAGTCGTGGACTCGACGGGTTTAAGCCGGGAATCATCATTCAGCCACCGCATTCCGTTTGGCTGCAAGGCACGTGGCGACTGTTGTGGTAGAGGCTGTTCGGACACGAATCCATTAGAGCCCTCCGCATCTTCGTTAGTATGCATTGCATCATCTTCCATGCTTTCGACCTGGGGTTGCGGGCCAGAATAACCGTCAATAACATCAGAGTAAGTCAGCTCCCCCCGGATAGCTTCAATGTCGTCGATCGTATCTTGTCCAAACAACCGCTCAAGGATGCAAGCAATGAGGTATGTCATTACGACATTCCCTTGCCCGACGCAGGACGGTAGCGAGTTCCGCGAAAATTTGCATCGCTTCTGCGTCAACACTGAGAGCAGAAGTCTTGGTTATGGGCGCGCTCTTCGCCTGAACGCGTGCGCGAAATCTTGTCGTGAGTTCAAATACAGGGTGGGTGAGTAGAAAATCAGGTATATCTTCGTGACGCTCTCTTTGATCCCGAATATGAATGAGACGATGGTAAACGCGCATTTCCAATTCCGTCGGTGACTGATAGCGACCGCGTTGGTCTTCATAGAACTCTTTCAAACTTTGTAGGGCTTTTGAGCGGTGGTTGAATGCCGAATGGGGATCCATTATGAAGGGTCACGCACTGTTCATTAGTTGTTGTTCTTCCAACGGGATGGAAAATCCAGAGGAGTCACGCTCCAAGTGGATAGCAAGGATATGGAAGCGAGCACATCGATCATGGCATTCGATAGCGAGCGGTCCCATCTCATGTTGCATTGTAAAGTCATTTCTCACCGCTCTTGAGCGGTCCCGGATGAAACTGAAGGTCGCAGAAAACCCGCCGCGAGGCAGGAGATCATGGAACAAGTAGCCAAGGGTACGCTATAAAAACACTTGAGAGGCGCCACGAAGAGATGCCGATGTTTCCTAGCACACCTTGAGAACTTTAGGTGGTCGAAGATCTGATGGCAAAGTTTTGTCGCCAGCTGCGCGTTCGTACATTTTGACGGCCCGTTTGTGATCAACCCTCTTCGTGCCGGGGATCTATAAAAATTTCAGCGAACATCTGGGGAGGCCTTACGCTTCACAGCCTGAGAATTCGTACAGTCTCCCACTCCGTCAGATTATTTTCGCGTTCGCGTCGATAGCGTTCGAACCGCGGACACATGTCCAAGCACGTTCCTACCATCGTAATCGCGTCTTTTAAGGATTTTTGCACCAATGGGTCGTCCATTTTTCCTTCGGCAATAGCCTTCTTGCGTTCGGCTTCACGATTTTTCACCAGCTGCATAGGGTACGATGGAGTAGCGTTAAGCGCGACAAGCCTTTACCACACACCTCTTGCCAAAACTTCTCCCGGTCCTCCGGTGTTTCAGGATCTGGAGGGTATACCTCTTCCTCTTCGGTTTCATCCTCCACTTCGCTGCGTTCTCCTTCACTTGCTGTGGTACCACCATCCACGATACCCCGTCGCAAAGGGGGGAAAGGAACATTGTTGGACTTTCCTCTGGGCCCCCTACCTCGACCCCTGCTTCCCCTAATCCCACCACGTTCCCACCTGTCGCCGTCACTGCCTGCCTGCGGAGTGTTCGTGCCATTGCGGGAAGCAACGCCGTCCGCGACCCATTGCCTATTTCTGTGTAAGGGTCGTTTACTATTACCACCCTCGTGGAATGGCGCGAGTCCGCGACCCCTTGCTGCTCTATGAACTGCTGGCTCCATTGCCGCAATGGATGAGGTCTTCGGCACCAGCACGGTCGCAGGTCACCAATCACGTCAGACGAGCAAGTAGGACGTGAGGCGGGTCAGTGTTTGGTTCTGTTTGTTCTCTGCACTTGTGTAAGCAAGTCCACGTCCTATTGGAGAAGTATGTAGTGTATCGAAAGCACGGAGAAACAGCATATCGAATATCGAAACATGGGTAAAAAAACAGTATATGAACACACTGGCTAAGCTATGAATACGAAAGATGCGAGACGAACGGATACCGGGAACCTAGTAGAGAAATCCTCGTTGCCATGCCATACAACGTGCCTTTACAGGCGCTTTTCACGCACTGCCCCCATCCCCACCCACTTCACCAGACGGAGGCGTGTCCCCGTCTTTATCCGGCAACTCCGTAATAGCTGCTGCCGAACCCGACATCGTAGTCGTGGGCGGAGCAGGGGCTTGTCCCGCTTGTCCTGGATAACCATTGTATGTGTGCCAGGATGTCGCAGGGTACCCACCATAGTGTGGATGTGAATGAGGGTGAGGGTGCGACGGGTGTGGTGGTAGGTAATAGGAGTAGTAGGGCTGGGGAGGAGAGACTACGGCCTGCTGCGGATCGGACGGCGGTTGGGGTGCAGTGTACGAACCGGGAGGAGAATACCCATAGGGCGGTACCGGAGCAGACACCGATGGAGAGGGAAGTTGTTGCGGATGTGGGACGCCAGGCACTCTACGGTGTGATGAGCCTCGATAGAAAGGTAGGTGTGGAAGCGGTGCGTACCCTGGTGGACCGTAGTATCCTGTCACTGGAAAGGGAGCGTAATGAGGAGGTGGCGGGGGCGGGACGCTTACCGCAGTGGTGACGCCCACGTTAGGAGCTTGTTCTTGCTCGGGATAAGCAGCAGACGTGGCTGCAGAGCGCCCCTGGGTATGGTGAGAAGTAGGAGTAGACGGGGAGGGCAGGGACAGTCCGGTGGCTTGGTTGTCTGTGGGTGAGTTGGACTGGCTTCCGCTCCGTGCCTTTCCTCCTTTGCTCCGTCGCTTTGAGTTGTTGCTGCCGTACGGATTATAGCGACCGCGCTTGTTGCCGTCCGAGACTCGACCGTCTGTGAGTAATGGCAGGCCGGTCGACAGTGGGGCTACGAGGAGTGAGGGGGATGGATCGATGTCGTCTGCTTCACCGCGATATCGTGGGATGCCATCGACACCAACCTCCACCTTGGGGGGATTGCGAAAATGAGTTTTGTCGAGATAGTCTGGGCTGATGTCGAGCGACGCCAATTCGGGTAACGATGATGGGGAACGAAGGCGGCCCTGTTCAACGTCCTCTATCTTGTAGTATGAAATCAGGTGTTGTGCAACACCAGCAATGGTGAGGGAGAATGTCTGTGACAGAAGTGAGATGGCAAGCGTGAGAACCGCATGGCAGAGATAGAGGCGCGGGGCATGGCATACACACTTTCTTCATGAGGCCATCGCTTTTGAACTTGTAGCTGTTCGTCAGGCTGCCAACGAGAACACGTTCGCGATGCCTGTCCAAGCCCGTTGAGCTTGCCTCGCCCTTTGGCCGGCTGAGTGAGTGATGGTCATGTCGAGTGCCGTCGTTGTACGGGTGGTGGTCGTCGACAGAGTCTGAGCGCGCACCTCTGTGCCCTGCGCCGCGTTTGTCTGTCTCCCGATAGAGTAGAAAATTGCCCAGTATGCGAGAAGGACTCCAGAAGAAAACCATCCGTCCAGCGCTTGATGCCACTTTCGTCCTCGTCGAAGACGAAGACCGAACCAGACGTGATCATTTTTCGCTCAGAGTCGACGAGCCGACGAGTGACTCTGGGTATGAGGCCCCTCCTGGCAGCCTCTAGGATGAGGAGTGCATCGCCAGTTGTCTCTATCCACCCCGACCAAGGCGGTTCGGTCCAGGTCGTCGGGGACGACTGTTGGCTACCATTTGGGCTGGTAGCGCCCGATGGGGAGTTGATCTGCTGATTGGTTGACATTTGTTGGAAGAATGTTTGCTAAGTACATGGTACATCATGATGGATCAGAGTGAAGTTGTACAGATAAACCGAGATGATCAGCCACTTTGAATCAAAGTTCATGAGCCAGACAAGGTTGACTCACCGAGCAGGTAGATTTGCGAGACGGAGGCGTGAAGATGGACTATTTAGGATTTTACCGACCGTTCACGCCACAGCTGCCCATAACTGGTCCGTGCTCCCAGCTCTGTCCCCCTCTGCTAGCGTTCTATTACTCGAAGGTACATCGTATTCTACTCTCCCAACAGACCCAGTACTTCCCAGCCACTCAAAAGAAAATATTGAAGAAACAGAGTTTAGCCTAAACCCAACGAACAAGCTAAGGTTTCCCGGCACAACTCTTAGTCAGCCGCCATTTGCTGTCCGCGAAGGTTAGGTAAGCCTTGTCTTTCTGCCAGCGAAAATGTTCAATGGAGGTCCTGGACAACCATAAGCAATTGTACTCCCGTCCTCGGAATTCTTCAGTTACATGCTCTCCAAGTCAGGTGGTCTTGGGTACCTGAGAGGCCTGGAACCTTGGCTGACATCGTACTTTCTCTCTATGACAACCATCTCTTCCGCATGAATTCATAGCTTCCTGTAGGACAAGTGGTGGTACAGTAAGCAAATGCTTAGCCTTCTACGACATACCTAACTTGACGTAGTATTCCCCTGCGGCAGATTTTCGGGGAAATTCCGCCGGACGTTGAACGTTGAACCATCGGCCAGCGTCTACGTCCTATACCGTTAAACCAAGGTTCCTGACATCCACCTTGGTCTTCGGGGATCGCGGTCGCAGTTCAGATATTCTCTGGGCTGGTAGAATAAACGTTTCAGCCGATACTTATATCCCTGAAGAAATTGCGATGCGTTGTTTCAGCGCTGTGAATCTGATCATAACCCGACCAGGCATAACTGGCAATTCCAATCATTATCGTCGACGATTGGCCAGCGCGCGCGGAGGGCTGTTAAGACTGGTCGTCGTCTATCCCCCGTGGAAGCTTAGACTACAAATCTTTGTACTTTGCCCAGTGTCACTCTGGCCTTTGTCAAGCGTTTCTTTTCTATTGCCAAGTTCTCCCGAGAACTTACCAGAGACAGAATCGCCCTCATATATTCGTAACAGCCCCATCACAAGTACTGTGCGCTCGCCACGGCCATTTCACCCGAGGTGACGTTCCGATTTCCCAATTAGGCAGAGTGTGATGGGGAAGAAGTTCTACTCCTTCCGCCGTTGTCTTTCTGGAATCAGTGGCAAGGGACTGGTCCCATTATTCCGGGGGGAGACATCAAATGAAACTGTTGCGCAGAGATTGCGGCCGTAGGGGCATGTGTCCCCCCTGCCCTCCGGTCCTCTCCGGATTTCTGACAACCCGCCACAGTTCAAACAAAAGCAAAAGAACTATATTCTTATCCTGACGGAAAGCCCAAGGAGATCCCCGGTATTCTGCAAATGTTCCTCGACCGTAAGTATTCTGTCCAACAACGACATCGGTGTCTGCCCTGTGTTCTGTAACCCTGCATGTAGTTGCCATCATTATCTGTCGTAAGCTGGATCTACCACCCGTTCCCTGCCCGTTCCTGATCATTATATTTATCCATTCCGAAAAAGAAGTTCTTTTCCGACATAATTTTTACTTTCAGAATTCTCATCCTGCGAGATGCGGTATAAAACCCTGATCATGACCAGCGCAGGACAGCAAGGTAGGGATGATTCCCTCAATCTGCCTAGCCCTGCTTTCAGGGTATGCAATAATCGTATCGGTACTTTTGCTTTTGAAAGGCGTTGACTCGTTGCTGACGTTGTTAGCAGGCAACTCATGCTTCCACACACTTCCATCGACATACCTTGCTCCGCCGCTCCTCACTGGGCAGTTGGACGTCGTATGGCTGCTGGACGTGAGTGGAGGTCGTCTCAATCAAGTAATGGTTGTCTAACTGCCTTTGATCCAGCGACAATACCGGTACCCGCACACTCAGTGCCGCTTCCTATACAAATACGACTGGTATGACAGTCGAGTCATGCCTTAGTTTCTGTTCTTCGGGAGCCAACTCGTACATCTATGCTGGTGTAGAGTATGCACAGGAATGTTGTGCGTAGCAGGTGATATTCCTCAGTGGTATATTGTCTGACGAGCATTACAGACTGTGGGAATTTCTTTGCCTCTGGTGCTTCCAATGTCAGCATGTCGGACTGCGATATGACATGCACCGGGAATGCCTCTGAGTTTTGTGGTGCTGGAAATCGATTGAATGTTTACTGGAGCGGTGCTCAACCTCCTGCGTCACCCATCATCGTCCCCAGCGTTGGTAACTGGACGTCGCTTGGGTGCTACAGGCAAGTGAGCCTCATTTAGCTCGGTAGAGTTTAGGAAGTAACTTTGCGCTAGTGATTCTGTGACAGCGAGGACCTTGGCACATGGCATGGGGGGTAACCGGGCAGGTCACAGTCGAGTCGTGCACTGCAGCATGTCAAGGTGCTGGATACCAGTATGCAGGGGTTGAATACGCCGATGAATGCTGTAAGTGACGTTGTCCCACTAGACTTTCACAGACGCTGAGGGGTAAAGGAACAGATTGTGGAATGACCGTGGATAATGGTTCAGGACCAATGCCGGCATCGGATTGCGGCATGACCTGCGCTGGAAACTCTTCTGAGTATTGTGGAGGACCCAATCGTCTCAACCTGTACAATTACACGGGATCGCTGACAACCACAGGTAACACTGGCGGTGGCGGTGGAACTGGCACGTCACTTTTTGTTATTCCCAGTCTCTCCGGAAATTGGACCTACGCCGGGTGCTATGTGGATAATGCTAACGGACGAGTTCTCGGTGACGAGTTGGACAGCAATGCCATGACGGTTGAAAACTGCGTTGCTCACTGCACCGCAGACGGCTTCACTATTGCAGGTCTCGAGTATAGTACGCAATGCTGTAAGTCACGTCTTCCGTATGTGTAAGTGCCCTTACCGACGCATTTACTTAGTCTGCGGGAATGAATTGATCGACGGAGGCAACCAAAGCACCCGACAGTGATTGTAACATGGCATGCGGGGGAGATGCAACGTTAGTATAACGCTTCTTCATGGTCTGAGACGTAGCTAATGTCGAGTAGGGAGGCATGTGGTGCAGGAAATCGCCTATCTGTCTACACTTCCACGGGGAATGTCACAATCCTTCCTGTTCCTACTGCACTAACTTCGGGACTTCCTGGCCAGTGGGTATACCAAGGTTGTCTTTCGTGAGTAGCACCTGCAGCGTGAGTGATTGTCACACTCAGTTGTGAATTCTAGCGAACCGGCTCCTGGTTCACACTATTTCCCATACGAGAATGACTGGACCAACAATAACACAGTTGAGGCGTGTCTGAACCAATGCGCTGCCTTTGGCTATCCAGCAGCGGGATTGGAATACGGCGAGCAATGTTGTAAGTTCCTATCTATCATCTTGCGAGCGACAGAATAATAATCGGGAATAGTCTGCGGGGACATCAGCGACGTGGTTGATAATAACGGCGCCTTCGTGTCGGATTCTGAATGCAATATGCCTTGCTCAGGAGACCCGATCCATCTTTGCGGTGCAAATAACTTGATGTCGACCTACTACTGGAATGGAACGATGAACGTCTGGCACACCCCGGAGAATATTGGGCGTTACGAGGTGAGCACTACGTAATACGCTTCCCGGAATCACCTCTTTTGACCTTTCTTCGTTAGTTCCTCATCGGCGGTTTAGTGGTTCCACTCCTCGCAACAGTTGGAATCAACAATAAAGTAACGTTCCTCGAAAAATATCCGACGTCAGAATTCGCGAACTCCACTGGAGCTTACGAGTTGGACATAAGTCTGGTGGACAACTATTTGTTGGCCTGGCGTGAGATGCATGTCAAGTCGGACGTATTCTGTTCGGGCAGTATCATTCTTCCAGACAAGGGTGCTCGTCAAATCAATGTAGGAGGATGGTCGCTCGAATCTACTTACGGAGTCAGGCTGTATACCCCCGACGGTCGGCCAGGTGTCAATGGAACGAACGACTGGGAAGAAAACTATGATGAACTAGCACTCCAGGTCCGTCTGCATGTGGAACTCATTTTTTCTAGAACTGATTTCCTTTTAGAGAGGTCGCTGGTACCCGACAGCAATGTTGATGCCCAACGGAAGCATTCTGGTGGTCGGGGGTGAGACCGGTAGTAATGGTCCTCCTCAACCGAGTCTGGAAGTCCTACCCAAACCGCCGGGAGGTGACACGGTCATCACACTCGATTACCTGCAACGCACAGATCCAAACAACTTGTATCCATTCTTGATGGTGCTCCCGAGTGGTCGTTTCTTCATTGGTAATGTCCGAGTACAGGCAATGTGGCAATTACTGAACTATTTGTTAGGGTATTACAACGAGGCGCGGATATTGGATCCCGTTACATTTGATACGGTGACAGTCTTGCCGAATATGCCCGGCGCAGTCAACAATTTCCTGGGAGGGCGCACGTATCCGATGGAGGGCACTGCCGTCTTACTGCCCCAGCATGCGCCATACACAGACCCAATAGAAATATTGATATGTGGTGGTTCCACTCCCGGAGCAGCCATAGCCTTGGATAACTGCATAAGCATAACCCCTGAGGCGACAAATCCTACTTGGACAATTGAAAGGATGGTGCGTTCTGTCATGCATAATTGGCTCGGCGATAGTCCATTGATGTCTGCACGTAGCCATCGAAGCGAGTGATGCCTTGCATGGTCACATTGCCTGATGGGTAAGTAGGAATATAGCGTCATTGCTATGTCGTGTACTGAAAATGACTTCAGAACGTACATGATCCTAAACGGTGCCCACCAGGGGGTCGCCGGGTTTGGCCTTGCCTCCGACCCCAACCTCAGCGCTCTGCTCTATGACCCATCCCAGCCAGTTGGTCAACGCATCTCCATCTTAAATACAACAATCGTTGCAAGGTTGTACCACTCCGAAGCAACCCTTCTTCCTGATGGCCGAGTTCTCGTGTCCGGCTCGGACCCTGAGACGAACTACCCGAACGGCACTGCTGTCTACCCTGAAGAGTTCCGTATTGAAGTATATATCCCTCCATACCTTAACCAAGGGTTCCGCCAACCTGAGTTTACCATTGCGGAGACGGACTGGGCTCTTGGCGGTCATTACAGCATCGTCGTTACCCTCTACCAGGGGACAACATCCACAATGCGAGTGTCTCTCGTAGCAGGTAAGCATCGTCGCATGCGTGTATCGCGGCCGCACTCAATTGACACACTGGTTGCCACCTTTAGCTTCATCCAGTACCCACGGGAATGTTATGAGTGGTGGTCGCATAATCTTCCCCGCGTTTTCGTGCTCTGGGAACACCTGCACAATCACAGCTCCTCCTAACGCATTTGTCTGCCCTCCAGGCTGGCATCAGTTGTTTGTCCTCGACGGGCCCACACCATCTCATTCGGCTTGGGTACGCATCGGAGGCGACCCAGCCCAATTGGGCAATTGGCCAGACTACCCGGATTTCACCAAGCCGGGCGTATAAAGGCACGAAAATGAACCCGTCATTGTTTTCATATATATTCATTTTTATTCGTATGTCATATTGGTTTTGTGTCTGTAGAGCGATGCGTTGTTGATCCCCAAATTGTTGAGTACTAAACAACCGATAGTTATTACACTGTCAGTTGAAGTCGATTCTCGGTGAATAGTGAACAGAAATTACAGAGTTTCAAATGCTTATATAGGTAGTCTGGTCGTGCTAATAGACAAAACGTACAACAGTAGCGGTGGGTGAGGGGAGTCGTAGGTGGATATTGAGCTATGCAGCCAACAATAGCCTGCGGCGGAGTCACCTCCGAGTCGCAGGTCTGTCGGTAACAACAATTAGCTCACCTGTCGGGATGTGAACGCGAACGCAGTCTACGGTGTGCAGCGCATCGGTGCATGCAACGAAGGTTGAAGCGAAGTTTTTGCATTGAGTGGCTGTCGTTCGTCTGGGTCATCCATTACGGCCAGTTCGCCCTCGGTGCTCCGGCAACATCGACAGAGAGTCTCAGTCCACTGGTGTCCTATTGAGGGAGGGTGACAATGTGTGCGGAGACTTAGCAAGATGGGTTCCTACTCAATGTCATGAAGTCAAGACAGATGCCAGCGAAAACGTCGCAGCACAGAACAGTGCAACATGCGCCAACAGGGTGGTCCATCGCTGGTACTGCTGGATATTCTTTCAATATTCCCTTGTCTTTGCAGTGGCTTTCCTCGATTTTACTATATGAGGGGGTGCCTACAGATGACAAACAGGCAAGTAAAGGTGCAATGACGTTGTGCATGGTGCCAGCTTACAGATTGCACTACCATAGGTAACGTACGTGTATTGCTATTGAAAATACCACGAACGCATCGTGAGGCTTGGAAGGTTGGGCTGCGACTAGCACTTATATATAATAACAATCAACTGTGGTAAGTATGAATTATTCGAGCGTGGCCAGTGTCTCCACCGCTGCCTTTGGATAGGTACTGAGTAAAAGGCTCGACTTCTGCTTCTGGACTGTTAGATATGTTACTGTACCGCAGACAGTAGATGATGGCATGGGTCCTCCCCTCTCTGTTGACGTGTTCGCATCACGCATGAACGATTTAGATAGGTGCCACTCGAATGAACGTACACATTATTGTCATATTCCGCGTAGAAGTGATCCACTACCTTAAAGCTCTCAGGATGCGTGGTATTGCCATTAAACTGATCTTGTATCCAAAGAATTTTACAATCCATTGATGGGGTCCCTCGAACGATTCAGTCGAAGGCATCCGGGCAGCTAGAGCCATGCTGCCAAATCTGTCAGTAGTGGCACGGCAAACATCAACAGAAATGTGCAAAAACTCACTACATCAATTGGATCTTCCTCACCGTCTTCGTCGAGTGGTTCCCAGGGTGTATCCACGTCAACCCACCTTTCCGCATGACGACGAAAGTATCGGTCTGATCAGTACTCGCAAAGACACGCAAGGAGTACACACAGTTCATCCTCACTACTCCTTCCACGCTGTTTCGGGTCTGCGCTTCTGAATATCTTCCTTGCCCAGCCTCCACGCTTCTTTAACACATAAAGCGGTGTGAAGACATACTCTCCCTCTTTACTAGCACCCTTTCTAAGAATTCCTCGGGAAGCATTAGTCCACCAGTCGATACCCGTAGAGAATGATGCGCTGGGCCCGAGCGGCGCGACAGGAGTAATGATAGGAGCAGAGGCGAGGAGGGCTAGAGATATCTGTTCGCCACCTGATCTCTCCTCGGTCAGAACATCTTCTTAGTAGAAAGGATGAGCAAGATCTCACTCTTATCCGACAAATACAGTGAAAAGGCAGGGCAGGTAAACACACTCGTAACGAGGTACATATCCGCAAGAGCGGGAATGTGGTATAACTGTTCAAGAACGGCAGATGGTGGGAAGTATTCCATCCTGGGACTGTGCATTACGAGGAAGGCGTCCCTCTTGCCCAGCGAGAATTGGAAATCGGCTTTAAGGGAGGCGGTTGCGAGGCCCATCACGTCTCTGCATCACGACCAAACCCATATGATAACCCGTCGGTACTATGCAGGGGCGGTATACTCACACACCAGGTTCCGCAGAAAAGGCCCTCCTTTGCGCCCCCGAGGTGGATATGATGAAATCCTCCTCCACTGGCCCGACAACGGGCAAATGCTGTTGGAGCTTGAGTTTAAGCGTTGGATCGATTTTGTCTAGGGTCTCTTGGAAGTCAGCGTCATAAACGTTCCCGTGTACCTCTAGTTCGCCGGTTGTGCGATCTAATTTGCCGAACGCCCCTACCTATATCGTGTGAACATGTGTGATTGGATACCGTCGAAGACGAGATGAGAGGTTGATCGACGCCGCGATTACCGCAATCATGCCGGGACGGACCTTGATAGGGATGGGTGGGTCCCAGTTCGCCCACTTTGACGTGGCATCGTGAATGAGGTCGACATATTTGCGCTGGAGCGGCGACATGGGAAGATCGCTGAAGGTGTGGTAAGTAAGTGGCGAAATCGATATGCAAGCTGGAGGGGACCGTCGGACCCCACTGCTGCGAGAGGTGCGGATGATGCCGTCAAAGCTGAACACCAAGGGAAAGTCACCGCGATTAGCGATCTTATGCCAGAGTCATGAAAAACTCGTTACTATTACTACTCCCCCCACAGAGGGGAAAGATTATTTCCGCGGTAGTATTTCAATATTTCAATACATTGGAACTTCTCCACTAAAAACAAATAGCGACCAGGGGGTATGACTGTGGCTATGCAACACATGTGGTAGAGTTATCGTCGAATAAACGTTCACTCCTCCCTGCGTCGCCTAATGCCTCAAGGCCAACCGTTACTAAGCTCGTTTTCGAATACTTAGTGTCGTCAACATCGTATTAGGCCACCCCTGCCAATCGGGTAGTCGTTGCCGTCGGCGGTAGGAATGTCTCACACTTGTGCCAGCACGTTCGTTACCGTGTTCTACTGGCCTTCGTCCCTCGTGCGCCAGATGGGTGGAACCACGATCGTTCATTGGCTGATCTGGCAGCATCAACTACCTCCTTTCGTTCAAAAATGTACACCTCCGTGTTCGTGGTTGTTACATTATCCAAGATCCACCCACTGTCGCCTAGCAGTATAAGACGTCTCCCCCAAAGAGAAGACTGATAGGCGATTCATCCCATCCATAATGCCCCAACTTGCCTCTGTCCGTGCCCTCCTCCTCGTCGGTGGAGTGGTTACTCTCTATTACAGAAGGTGGGCCCTCTCGTAGAATGCACCTTAGGAGCTTATTTACCGGTTCTCACCGGATGCAGACCCTTGGGGAAAGCTATCGAGTACTATACCGGATCATCGCTGATCGCCGCCTGTCTAATCCTCGTGGGTTCCCTTGCCGTGGTGCTCCTTGCCTTGCACGATACCCTTCATCCCTACTTCAAATTCATATGGCACTGCATTCCCCGTTCGCTCGGCAGTGCCGATCAGGAGACTCGCTTGGATAAGGTTTGCACAGACGTCCTCGCACTGTCGTCGAGTCCTAACAGGTCCCTTGATTTCTAGTTCTACAGGGGCCAAGCAGACGTCTATGATACCACCCGCACCAAATTGTTGCGTGGTCGTAACACGATGCTTAGCCTGACCGCAAGCCACCTCCGTGCTGTCCAGGCAAGACATCCGGGACAACGACTGGTTTGGGTTGACATTGGTGGCGGTACAGGTAACCCGACGTTTTCCGTGAGGAGTGGGGAACTGAGCATTTCATAGGTCACAACATCGAACTCATGAACAAACACTTTCCTGTTTCGTCATTCGACGCTGTCTACTTGGTCGATCTCTGCGAGCCGCTATTGGATATCGCCCGGAAAAGGTTCGCAAGCAAAGGTTGGACGAATGTTACCGTTCTCCGCCAGGACGCTACCGAATTCTCTCTCCCCCGAGTGGGCACACAAGGAAGCTAAAGGCAGCGTCAATGTCGTCACTATGAGCTACTCGCTTTCAATGGTAAGTCCCGGGTTACCACGGTCGATCTAATCCACCTACATTAATTGTGCCTTATCCTGATATAGATCCCCAATTTCTACGCTCTCCTTGATCGGATCGACTATGTCTTGTGCCCAGAGACCGGCCTTGTTTCCGTAGTCGACTTCTACACTTCCGGAAAGCAACCATCGTTGCACGAGAAGGCGATCGGTGGGACCAGCAAGGAATGTGGCTGGCTGAGTCGGTGGTTCTGGCAGATTTGGTTTGACTTCGATCACGTGTCCTTGTCGCCTCACCGAAGAGATTATCTCGAGTACAAGTTTGGAACGGTAGGTCATGATGGTGTTTGTGGTATTTTCTCGTTGGCTCATACCCATAGATCAAAACCTACAATGGCAGGAACCGTTTCGTCATTCCCTTCATTGTTAGGATGTAAGTTGTCCCCTGTATTCCCATAGTCCGCTGATGGTTGTCATAGACCATACTACATCTGGCTGGGTCGCTCCCGCTCATGTGATGTATCACGGTTCTGCCATGCGTTCGAGGTCGAGGGCGGAAACCTTATCGGGAATTGTTCGCCCTTCTCTTTTGCAACTATCAAGGAATCCGAGGTTATACCTCCTCTAGAGATCGGAAAGCCGGTTATAGATAACGCTATTCGTGCTGACGCAGTTATCAATATCACTCCGCCATTGAGCTCGTTCCATTATCAATTGGAAAAGGTAGGTGTCATTTATGAGTTGGTATTGCTTATCACGGAGCTCAACGTTCGTCCAAATTCGATTGCTATAGCCTTGGAGATTACCCTATTACGAACAGCCCGTACACGAAGAATTTAGAACATTCATCTATTCGTTCACATGGGTATGTCGTTCATGGTATTTAGTGGACAAGAACGGTATCATGACTTTGGGGTAAAGGAGGACCCTTTCGAGGACATGAAATACTTGGATCTGGGGCATGACGACTCCATGCTTGTTATCACCTCTGCCGGTGACAATGCACTACATTATGCAATAGCGGCACAGCCAAAGCGAGTAAGTGTGCTTATCACTGCTGTTCTCCGTTGCTCCAACGTTCGCAGATTCATTGCGTAGACATGAATCCCTGGTAGGCTTAGACATCTCGCAAGTGAACTCCTTCTAAATATATGTCACATGATCATATAGTCAAGGCCACCTCCTCGAGCTGAAACTCGCTGCTATTAACACGCTCGAGTTCGAGGACTTTTTCGCCCTCTTCGGCAAGGGCTGCCACCCTAACTTCCGGACGCTCCTCGATTCGCGAATCTCCCCCCTTTTGTCCTCAATAGCTTACCAGTTCTGGCATATTAACGACCAATCCTTCAGTTCTGCTTTCTACTTGAATGGATACAGTGGCTTGGCGCTCCGTCTTGCTCATTTCATCTTCTCCCTTGCTGGTGTGTCAGCTGATGCTGAGGCTCTGTGTGAGGCAGGGAGTCTTGAAGAACAAGAGAGGATATGGAACAAGAAGCTGAAGCCCGTGCTGTTAAATCCTATTGTCGTGGCCATACTCAAGAGTCCGATATTTTGTTGGAACGCGTTGGGTGTACCGATGAATCAGAGAAAGATGCTATTGAAGGATGGAAGTATATATGAGTTCGTGAGGGATACGTTTGATCCTTTGCCCAAGAGTTGGAGTTTCCGAGACGGGGCATACTTCTACCCGCTTGTGAGTGACCGTGTTTTTGTATACTTCTGTGAATATAACTGCCGGTTGGATAGACACTGAGAGGACATTACACCCCAACCTCGTGCCCTGCGTACTTGACGCAGACTGGGTTTGAGACCCTGAAAGCCAACGATGGCATGGCAACGGATGCGTTCAGATTACATACGCAGTCCATTTCCAAGTATGTACCTCGCTCGTCTTCTTCTCAGCTGTTCTAATGTAAGCCAGCGTCCTACGAGGATTGACCACCTGGTCCCTCACGCGTGCGGTCATAATGGACCATCTTGATTGGTTCTCCGAGGACTCGAAGGACGTAGATGACGAAATTAAGGAATTTGCCAGGGTACTTGCACCGGGCGGTATCCTACTATGGAGATCTGCTGGAAGGAGACCTTGGTATGTCAAGGTGTAAGTTGTCGTCTCTTTCATGTCGTAAGATGATGCTGACAGACGTTGCCTAGATTCGAACGACATGGATTTGTCGTTACACCACTAGCCATTAGGTCAGGCCCCGAAGTCGCGCTGGATAGGGTCAATATGTCCGTATTTTCTCTTGTTGGAACAGGACTAATTTAGCTGACATGTATGACCACCTATAGGTATGCATCTTTCTGGCGGGCCGTAAAGCCGGTTCCATGATTTTTTGGTGAACGTGCATGCTACAAAGAATCGTAACTTTAATGAAACGTGCGATACCATTTAGAGAACATTGTCAACGAGTCATCGATACCTTGGAATATTCTGACATATGTACATACGTACAGTGCATCGTAATGCAGGTACACTTCGACCATGAGGGATCAATGCGGCACAGAAGGCAGGATGCTGGCATTTTTTATGTACATGGACCTACGAATATACCCCTGGATATGTCCTACATCATTCGTTGATGGCCTTACCTCACGTGAAATGAAACTATGAGCGCAGAATCTCTAAATCAAACCATATTATCCGGGGTCGAGTTCCGCGGACTCAAGAGTCTAGACTAGCCGGCATCAAGCTGGAGCTCGTACCACCTGCTCGATGTGGTACCTTTTGTTGAGCTTCCATTCGAGGGCCATCATCGTCCGACGCTGAATGGCTACGATTCAACACGAACGCACGACTCCATCATACCCAATGAGATAGCTTCACAAATCGCATCGTAAAAACAGAAAGTCAAGCCGCGGAAAAGCCAATGGAAATCAGAGCCATCCTACTGGGTAACAATGCATACGTCGTCGAGCTTCTAATCCAAAATGATAACAATGCGCCCAAGTACATAGGATTATTCTTGTAATTCTTGTAATTCATTCAATACCATTCATACGCGGAATGCTGATCCGAAGCGAGTTGCGACAGATCAGGGGTTAGCTATATCCTTCTTCGTATCTTATTAACAAAAACAAAAATCTGTGTAGGCAGCCTCAGTAGTAACTCAGCTACCGGGAGAATAGTGTAAAAACCGTTTTTCCATGTGCTCACTACATACGTGTTTGCAAGCGGTTCAAATCAAAATGAAGTATCCCATGATCACGCTCAGTACCGGGTGAGTCATCCTCGGTTGGTAAAGAAAAACGTGCCCGGGGAAATCAAAAACTCAGCTCGCTGTAGAGTAGGCTTCGACGCGCTACTAATTATGCCAGGTTCACTACATAGCTGTACGAGTGACCCGAATCAGCCCAGGATCCATAGGCAGGTCCGCGTATACGGTTTCCACTGATGGGGCTTACACATAGCTCAGTTTCAGCGTTCGATAACGGAGACATTTCAAGCTTACACTACTATAACTATGGGAGATGCATTGGATGTATCAGAAAGATCGCAAGATGATTAGAGGAGAGTTTACTTCAGATACCAGTACTAGTGGTACCGATCTCGACCTGCAAGGTGACATATTCCTTTCATACTACCTCGCCCTTAGGGCCGAGAAAAAAGAGAAAACAAGGAATGAATAAAAGGCGAGAGGAAAAATTAAAAATCAAGGGGGGGATCCTTTAGACGACTTCAAAGGCATTTCCGCCCGCCCGAGCGTCCAGCTCGACAACATCGCAAAGGCCTTTCATTGCCATTAAAAGGAAAGTCCAAACAAATGCAAAAGAAATCATACTCACCCATAAGTTCAAAGAATGCTTTTGGATCCATTCCCTGTGCAGAGATGGAGTCTGTGCCCGTCTTCTTAAGGGACTGCATGGCAGCCCGAATCCCGTGGTCCGTGGACGGCAGCAACACACGAAACTAATGAGAAAACTAGTATGCGAAATGAGTCACGGCTATTTTACCAGTAAGTAAACTTACTGATAGTCTTTGCACCAAGGGCTTCAGCTTGTTTGCACGTAGAGGATGGCGTAAGACCGCCCGAAATAACGTTTACAAGAACGGGTTTTGGTTTGAGGGTTTCGACTGCCTTGGTGAGGAGTTCAGCCGCCTTGACACCCTCGATGGAGCAGACGTCTGCGTCAGCATTCGCTGCAAGCTGTAGTCTAGTAACCGCCTCGTCCATGCCGAGTACTTGTGCAGAATCAGTGGGGCCAATGATCACCTACGAATTGATAATAAGCTTTGATCGTTATTAGTGCGCTGGTGCAACCCACAAAGTTAGAGCCCCTGGGATGGAGTCCCGAGCAATGACAGCCACGCGGATGCGAGTAACAAACTCCTCCCGCGAAACAACTTGCTTACCCATTAGATGACCACAGCGCTTTGTCTGGACCTGGTCTTCAATGTGCATGGCAGCAACGTCCGCACGCGCGTACTGATACACTGTGCGGGCCACCATGGTAGTGCCGCCGAAACTTTTGTGTGTGTAAGAAACAGGGACGGTGATATAAGGACAAAAAGACATACCCGGTATCGGCATCTGCTATAACAGGGGTCGTGGGGCTGAGACTGCACACCATCTGTGCAGCTGAACAAAATCATTGAGGGTCGCAATGGCAAGATCTGGCATGCCAAGACGAGAGGCAGTGGTTGCAGCACCAGACTGGTACAGACGGTCGAAGCCAGCTTCTAGCGCACAGCGGGCACTAATGCCATCGCAGATGCCAGGGGCAACCTATGAAGGCATTTTAAGATGTTATCGTTGGGAGTATAAAATGATACTTACGACGATTCCGGGGCGAGCGAGCATTTGGCGGAGACGGGTGGCGGGATCATATGAGAGGGGGGCGTCAAGGAAGTTCTTGGGATCCAAATGCGGATTATAGTATACACCTGGCGTGAGCAGGGGTTCCGGGGAGGGAGTAACAAGACGGTCAGAAGGTTCGGAATCAGTGGGGGAAGTATAGTTGGATGGGGAACTATCTGCAGCCACGACCTGAACTGCAGATGGTTCTGTAGAATCTGTGCTACGGTGATAATCGAAACCAGGGAGCATCCCTTCGAGGAGATTGATGATTATCCTGGGTAAGAACAACGTGGTGAATTATACACAGGCGGGAAACTAAGGAAGTGCTTTGTGGGTGGGAGTTCGATGGAGAGTGAAGCAGGTATTTGTAGCTTTGGATGAGGGCTAGTGCATTCCAAAGGGACGGGAGGGGGAATGATTTCATTTCATCTAAACCTGTGCAGTCCGAGGTCAGTGAGTGTTGTACGTGGTTTTGCGGATATCGATGTGGCAGCTGGTTTCGTCATGGATCCTAGTCAGGAGCCACCACACTCCATTATCAGCATCCTCTGAGAAGTCGGGTCGGAAATCCTCCGAGTCAATCGAGACGAATTAATTAGTTTATGACGCAAGCGGCAGTCGGTGGATGATCGAAATGATTGATCTGATCGACGCGGAGAAGGCCACTAGTAGTGCGTTTCGCTGGGCCAACATGTGCTAACCTTTCGTGCACATAAATAATAATTATTAACACCACTAAAGTAATAACAAAGTCCAATGAATCGCGTTTTACTACGTACTCTATCGCAACAGGTCCATGACAACGAAATGTTCCTTTAATTTTTTTTTTTTGCAAAATCCCCAAGCTTCCTTCCTCAGCAAAGCTGCCACATCTTCACATAGTCACTGCAGAATCAAATTCAGTTGACAAGGCAAAACGACAAAAAAAGGAAAGGTTGCTCACATGACTAGAGACCGGCTCTCTCCGTCTGACCCCCACGTTCGATACCACGTGTCCTGGGCCAGCGCGAAGTCCTTCATTGCAGTATTGGATTTGTCCAACCACGGTTTGTTGCCTGCATTATCTGGGAACCACCCATTCGTTCCTCCCGCCGCAAGAGAGAGAATAAGATAGAATGCTATGTGTGACGCGATCTGATCTCAACTGTCATTTCTCTGCTAAGGGCGTGAAAGACGTACGCTGATCGAAAGGCGTTGCATTCGTCCCGTTCACCCATGGATTCTGGAGTACGATTGGTGTTGTCCCATTCTCTACAACAGGTGGGAAATCCCCACGCGAGAAGAAGGGCTCCGAAAAGGATAGCTCGAGCATGTGTTGAAGTCGGGAATCTACGTAGATACGACTGCCATGACGACTGTCAGCGCTCCCCTAGCAAGGAAGAAAGAAGTTGGAATTACATGAACTGGTTCGTCCACTCCAATGCGTACGTATGGAACGCTTCGCCGTAGTCTGTCCTCCGTTGCGTCCACCACCCGTAAGTTTTGTATACGGCGTTGATGAATGAGAGTGGGCCCCAGTTGAGAGAACCTCGAACGTAGTCGATGCCCCTACGTGAAGGATCAGTATCATTACCGTCGTTCTATTGGGTGGTAGCTCACTGATCAGGATAGTCCCTTCCATTTCCGCGGGATTCCATGATGTCGATTTCGCCGCTCATGGGCCAAGGTCCGTACGTGTTATTGACAGGGAGCATCCAGATTGCGGGCCAGAGCTAGAGACCCCGTAAGTGTGAATGTGTCGTAATGTATACAATTGTAGTGCCTCACCCAGTCGCTGTGCGAAAAATACAGGGTTAGTATATTCAGGGCTGGAGTGATTGGGCCTCACCCTCTAGGTAATTTTGCCCGGACTTCTACTCGGCCATACCGAATGCTTGCGCTGTACCTGGTAGTGATTCTTGCGCTTTGCACTGGAGGAATTACAGTCCCTGCTGTGCTATTGCTCACAGCACCACAAGCCTGGTAGTAAGCGGTTGGATTGAATGCAGTTGAGTTCGTCCCGCCGGGGATTGACTCTGGATTCGTGAGATTGTAAGTGCAGTCTGTGAGGTTGTAAGTGTATCCGTTGAAGATATTGCTTGTGCCGATGCTGTCGGATGTGAGGGTTGGGGTTATGTAGAGATAGCCGTTGGAGACATAGGAGTTGTTGTCTGACGCGGTTGTCATTTCGAACTCGTCGTTCCTATCTATGGTCAGCTCGTGTTAATACGATGAGTTGGTTTTAGTGCTCACCCGTATCCGCCGAGCTCGACCTCGCGGAACCAGTTTCCACCTGAGCCAAAGATGGTATTGGTATCGGAGTTAAAGTCCTCGTCGAGTACCATGCACAAGTTGCCCTTGATCAACTGTACGCTTTTGTATCCAGTGTAGCATCTCACAGCGGCCGCGATGACACCGAGGAAGGCGACTGCATAAGTCAACAGATAAGCGATGCGACTATAAGGGTCTTTCTGCTTGAGCCATGGTTTTTCTAGTTTGCTGGTGTCTTCTAAGAGGGTTGATTTGAGGCGTTTACCCTTTATGGGCGCGAGGCTGGCAACGACCGAAGGTGCGATGGAAAAGGTGGTCATTGGGCGTGAAGGAGGTGCGGCGGAGCTCTCGCGCAGGCGTATTGCGGAGGATGCTCTGCTCGGTCTGTGACCATGACTGCTGCCATAGTAAGAAGGGCTGCGAGGTGCAGAGTCTGGACGATCGAGGATGGTGATGTTCTGGCGTGGAGCAGGTTCTGAGATCGTAGACGCGTCGCATGGCTTGGAACGGTTCGGAATGCTGGCTGTGGAATCGTACCGACGGTGGTGGGGAGGGGAATCTGCACCGCTGTCCGAGCCTTGGAATGGGTTTGCCATGGAGTCCACGCCGGTGGAGGGACGGGAGCCAGACGGGGAGGACCCGCTGGACTTGAAAGGGTCCTCCCCCAGGAAGCATGGCCCTGACTTGAGATTTTGCGAAGCGGCGTCTGTTGGGCTCATCGCTGGCTGGCTGGTCGACCGAGATTGGGCCATCTCTCGGACTTAAATAAAGCGGAATGCATCTCAGGGGAATGTCCAAATGAGCCAAGCATCATTCCGGACAACATACTGCTTTAGTGGCACAGGATCCACTGATCAATCAGGGCACGTACGGTTTGCCCTGACCTCCATATCTCGTCAGCTTCTGCTCGGCCCCCTGGACTGTCCAGTTGTGTGGATCATGCGACTGAAAACGCATGTTTCTGCCATAAATAATACTCTACGCACTCATAGGTCCACATGCGGACGACGTGATAATGCGGCTTCTATTCTGATTCTACCACGGCACACCATCTGGACGGTATCCGTCACGTGTAGACGTGTAGGTGCATCTCGAAGACGAGATATTTGATGCATTCTCGGGGGGGAGGGGGGGAGGCAGAGCAAATATCCCCGGATAGTAGTTTTGGTTATCTACGGGAAAACTCGGGCCACGTAAGCACGTTTCACCGAGTACGACGGCTGTCGTGTGTTCTCGGAAACCCAGCATTGATATTCTCTTTTCTCGGCAGTCATCCAACCGGCATCGTTACACGAACGCTGGTTGAACGCAAACTTTGTTTCTCCGTTCCCCTTCTCATCTGAAACAACGGAAGATATGACAAATCCGGAATGAAGTGGGTTCATAGACAAGAATAGAGTATAAAGGTCAGTCTCCCAGAAGTACGATAACTGATACAAGTGATTGGTTCTGGGAGTCTCGACGTGGCGCCGAGCCAACGATATAGTCAAGAGTCTTCCGTGCAGATTGCAGTAACACAGGGGTGACTTGTGCTGCGAATCCGTCCTTGCCTGATGCAGAATCGATGTTTCTATCTTCGTTCAGGCCACAGATGGAAAACGAAATTTGGAGACACCCAAGTACGCCTACTGACAATCGTGGAACTTCTGTTCCACCAGTTGACGGAAA
This sequence comes from Pisolithus marmoratus, assembly GCA_024613145.1. Classification (NCBI taxonomy): domain Eukaryota; kingdom Fungi; phylum Basidiomycota; class Agaricomycetes; order Boletales; family Pisolithaceae; genus Pisolithus; species Pisolithus marmoratus. The sequence goes on from JANFAE010000133.1 coordinate 39,770, forward strand.
AATTTGGTGATTGGCGAAACCACGATGTTCCTGAGGTGTCTCATAGCTTCTTCAATGCGCCTTAGACGTCCAGGACGAGGAAGGTCACATTGAATGTGCAGGGTCTGCATTAGTCTGCAACATCTGACTTACACATGTATTGCCAATCGTTCAAACTAAGTTTGTCAGGCTCAAGCACGTATGTCAGATCACGGCAGGTAAGAACTTGTTACTTTGACTGATCGCCGAGTAGCCGTCGTCACGAGAATTGATGGGCTACAAGCCATGTTTCTTTCAAGGCCAGGGTATGCCATCACCCGCTACAGTTGTTATGTAAGCTCTCGTTCGAGAAGGCAAAGTAAAGTCGTGGGTTTTGCTCCATGCATTCCTCTTATCGCCTGCAGAATGTCGGAAAGAACAAGCCCCTTCGTATGTGCAACACGAGGTGTGCTATCATTAAGCCACGGTTTTCCGTCATTGATGGAGATGCCGTGAGGCTCTTGAGGTCAACATCTGTCCCAACGGGTGCGACAAGTTCTGACACAGCGTTCCACATCACCCGCCCTAAGTTTGTGACAGTGAGGGTACACTCGCAGGTGCCCAGACCTTCAGAACTGTGGCTCTTAGGTACAAGTGTGTCTGGGAACGGTATCGATGTGTTCGGTGGCCGTGTGTGAGCTCGTAATCTGGACGCTTGTGTGGGCAAGACGGCTGTCTATTCCGGTTCCGATGGCGTTCCTCAATTGCCTTTTCTGGGTCATGACCACGATTCCAACTTCAAGGCTCTTTGTAGCGCCGGGTGACGGTGAGATCAGCCGCGTATCCACCGTTCATAAATCAGTTCAACGCAGATTGGGTTGAGTTCAAGGTTGTCGTGCCTGCCCCGGTGATAAGGAAGATGCCCTTGAACATGGGAACCTGACGTGTTGCGAGGTAGTACCATTTCCGAGGACTTGGCAGGAAATCAAATGGTGTTTTTCCTTCTTCTGCGCTATTAGTGAGTCCTCAAGCTTCAACGATCAAAATTCAATGATGTTATTTACAGGAACGGCAGTGGTGAACGTATTACCCGATCCCGAAGTTCAAGGGGGAAGTTTCAGAGCATGAATGAAACACAAAAACAAAATACCAACATGGTGTTCATCCTTCCGGCGCACGGCGGCGTGTACCGCACAATGTCCTGGGGACGAGCGCATGCAGTTGCGGTGAGGGCCAGTCGATCGTGGAGGGCATCCAGGGCGCCCAAGGCTCCTTCTTTGAATGGGTTCGCCGTGTGGCGACTCCTCCTGTGCTATATCTGCCTTCGCATCGATCGCGATCCCAAGTCCCGACCCGAAATGTTTTAGCCAGGTCTCGCCTCCTGCTTGGTGGTCGGTGCTGTGCCTTGGTAGGCATTTATCACTGACAGGATTGGGTCACTGATCTTCCTGCATGGATGTTTTGATGGCATATTTTTTTCTTTCTTGTCACACACATGGTGCCATGCCGAGAATCCGATGAATATCCATATTACAGCGGAAGATGACAAGCGTGTCAGGAGATCACCTTATACCTACAGACGGTGAGGGCATCAGGGGGACAATTGTCACCCACCGGTTATTCCTTCGATCCGTGGGCGGAGAAACGCGACTCTGTCGCAAGCTCGAAGCCGGGGCCAGATAATTTATAATCCATTCAATGTCTCCAAATTTCCCTATCGCATTCGTGCCACCAACATCGAGTGTCCTGCTGCCTACTCAGTCGGTTGTCGTCGACCTTCGTCCCGTCTGACTTCGTGCAGCGACGCTTTCATCCAGTCATGGCTATGGACTACGATGCCTACGATGCGTTGTTGCATTACATCTTCAAACAGGTACTGGCATATCATCTCGTCATTCCAGCGTTGCTAATAAATTTGCTCAGACACAGGGAGACGCATGGTTCAAACCGTCAGAAGAGAACATATCTGCCGGTGTCTGTCTTCGAGTGGAGCCTGGCCACTTCCGCGTCTTCCCGTACGAGAACCCGGTCCTCGCCCCTTTCGAAGCGGCAGTCCGTGACCTCAATCCAGTCGTGGCAGTCAAAGTGCGGAGCGCCGCGGTACATGCTGCCTTAGCAACGGTGTATGGCAATGTCTTCTCTTCAATTTCGCGTTTTATGCTCACGTCGGTTGGCTTGTACTTCAGTGCTGATGATGCTACTGCCATATACGTTGATCAGAACACCCGTATACAAATAATTGATTCCATGGTCCATCTCCCTGCTGGGGAGAAGGAGCAATGTGGTGCTTTTATCGTAAGACGCCTAACTGTCCTTTTTTGTTCATCGTTACAACTGACCTGAAAATAGCGAGACGAACATGTCCTTGTCTTATGGTCCGATCAGTTGGAAAACATCATCCCCCTGTACCGTGACTTTGAAGATAAGCTGATCAAACTAGTTTGGCGCGCTCGAGCTACATTTTCCGCTCCCCCTTCCGAGGTAGGCGTTACTGTGGAACTGTCCGAAGAAAATCTCGTCGAAAGGGCTGGACATGAGACGCCATCCGAAAAGATCCCGGTCACAGAGAAGGAGCTCGCCAACATGAATAACAAGCCGTCAGCACCAACGGCGGGCTGGAAATGGTTCCGCTGGCGGTCCACTCGAGACGATCGCGACGTTGAAAAGGTATCACAGAAGGCCCGGCCAATGAGGCTCATTGCGCCACTCTACAGTGGTTTGGGTTGTGCTTTATCGTTATGTGAGTGTTTGCCTGACCAACTAGGAAGACTGTGCCCTCAACGACATACGAACTCCTAGATTTTGTTGGTAGTGGTATCAGCATGCTTCTTCAGGAGTCGCTTTTGGACGGGTACTGGATGAGATTTGCCCTTCTGGTAACGGCCCCATTCAATTTTTGTGTCTCTCTTGTGAGTAAGCATGGCTCTTTGAATGCAACACTGCACTGAGTGAACGTTCTCGGCAGTTCTTCTCCATGCAGATCATTAACAATCTTGGGATGATGTACGATTTTCTATTCTTATGATATAGTAGATCATCGACTGTCATTCTATTTCAGCTTCGGCCCTGTGGCACAGTACCACGAGAACTCACGATTCTACTCAGCTGTCAAGCCAGAGCCAAATAAGGAGGTCGACCACGCTCTGCCCCATATCACGATTGAAATGCCAGTCTACAAAGAAAGTCTGGAACAGACCATGTACGCTTTGATACTGGAAGCACCCTCGCTTGTATTCATAGACTTTTAGCGCGCCTTCTGTCTTTTCTCTCAAAAAGGCCATGCAGTCATATGCTCGCCAAGGGGGTACATCTACGATATTTGTCCATGATGACGGTCTTCAACTCCTTCCCGAAAAAGAGCGCTCGGAAAGGGCTGCCTTCTATGCGGATCACAACATCGGCTGGGTTGCGCGCCCTCCACATGACTCTTCTCCGGGTGGATTCAAGCGCGCAGGGCGATTCAAAAAGGCTTCCAACATGAACTATGGTCTCGATCTCAGTTTGAGGTTGGAGAGGCATATGAAAATCCTCGAGGAGGCTGAAGAAAGGGGCGATCTGGGGGTATCTGACAAGGAGGAACCGCTTGAAGAACGTGCTTTGCGACTAGCATGTGATGAAGTGTCCCAGGAGAGCAACGGGAAATGGAAGCCGTGGGCTAGCAACGGGAGATCCATCCGTATCGGAGAGATCATTCTGCTTGTTGATTCTGACACTATTGTTCCGGAGGTGACGAAACTCTAGTAATTCAAACCCATCACATGTATTGACTCTTCCGTAGGATTGTCTTCGGGATGCAGCCCGCGAACTAGATGAATCTCCTGAAGTTGCTATCATTCAGCACAATTCTGGTAATTACCCTTCAATGGTGCCTCCCTTCCTGAGCTGATGGTTCCGTCTTCAGACGTTATGCAGGTGGCGCATCACTACTTCGAAAACGGTATAGCCCACTTCACACGACGGATAAACAAAGCCATATCCCTCGGTTGTGCAAACGGCGAAGTGGCCCCGTTCGTTGGCCACAATGCGTTCCTCCGGTGGTCGGCCCTTCAGGAAGCTGCGTTTACTGATCCAGCCGATGGGAAAAAGAAAATATGGTCGGAGTCAAATGTATCGGAAGATTTTGATATGGCTTTGCGCCTCCAGGTACGATGCATTCTATTTGCGAGGTCTCGTTGCCTTACTGATGTAACTGTAGTTGAAGGGATATATCATTCGGTGGGCAACATACTCTGACGGTGGCTTCAAGGAAGGCGTCTCCCTTACCGTTGACGACGAGCTGAATAGATGGCAAAAGTATTCGTATGGTATGGCCGTGTTACTTGGCATCAACTTTGGTAGCTTAACTGCTTTTAGGCTGTAGCGAGCTGATTTTCAATCCCCTGATCAGTTGGTGGCGTTTGGGCCCTATTAACAAACAGTTGCATACGTTCGTATGGTCAGATGCACCAGTTCATTACAAATTCACTATGATGTCTTGTGCGTGGCGCATATTTACTCCTTGTATGCTTGCGCTGACGACTTCCTTGTAGACATGTTTTCCTACTGTGAGTTGCTTACCTCTTTCCATCACTCTGCAGGCGCCGACTGCCTTTTCAGACGGTATAGCAGCATCTGCAGTGCTGTCGACGGCAAATTACTTTCTTTTGGGATTTGACATTAAAGTAGACGGGTATTATCTCCACAGTTTCGAGATGTTCCTGGCGATCATTGCCGTGTTCCCCGGATTGGGAAACTTTGGATATATCCTGCTCGAGTACCGCCTCGGACACCGCAATCTGCTTGACGTTTTCATCGAGACCGCAACCTGGGTACCGTTCTTGTTAGTCCATCTTCATACTAACGGTGTCATGATCTGACGTATATGCCGTTATTACCCAGCTTCTTCTTTTTCAGCGGACTTAGCGTCCACTTGACTGTTGCGTTGCTTGCACATATGTTTTCATACAACATAACCTGGGGCGCTACGAAGAAAGAGGTCGAGCGGTCCAACTTCTTCATCGAAGTCCCACGTATCCTGAGGCGGTTTTGGTTGGCATTTTTGTGGGCCTTCGCTTCGTTCGCAACTATTGTCGTCCTCAGCCTCGATATCGTGCCTGCTGGTTGGCAGATTCCGGGGTATTACTGGGCTGTTATCCTCCCACTAGCGTGAGTGTTTTGACGTTGATCGCGTTGGTGTATCGTGTTACTCGATCTAATTGTTCGTTTACACAGCCTCGTCGCTGGTTGCCACGTCTTGTTCCCTGTAAGTTTCATCTTCGAACACCTGAGGATCACCTTTATACCGTGCGCTCTTTTGTCCACAGATAATACTGAATCCCTGGTTGATGATTTTCTCATATTAATGGTCTTGTACTTATATATATGGGTCTGAATGGACTGTCTGTGGCTGCGATAAAGTGTTTTATAGCTCTGCGAACAAATAGTAAGTTACCGCACCCGGATAATGAGTTTGCCAGTCCGTGGAAATGACATATAACAATTCCCCGCAACCAGCTACCGACAATGGTAAATGTATGTACCTTCAATAACAATTGACACTGCGGTACTTATGTAAGTAGCAGTCACACACAAAGCACATCAGTAATACGTTGGTAATACCAGAGATACGTAAAATTGTCGTTAACATCCTCTGAAGCATGCGAAGATTCGTACACAACGCTCTCTCCACCTCTCGCACATCTCAGCTCACTACTGCGTCGGACTACGTATATCAAGGTCAGTAACAAGGAGGCAAAGAAAGAAGGGATCCAGTGCTAACCCAAACGTCCCACCTCGAGGTGGCTGGAGTAGAGGCATCTCCTTCGCGTCCGCAGTGTTCCGAAACACAGTGTTTCCCCACCACTTTTGGATACTATTGATGCCTATTGATCCATTGGCTGGGTATTGCAAGGTGAAGAAGATCAGTACGAGCGATATTGCTAGACCGGAGTCCAGGGCAGCGGACAAGACGTCTGTGAGTATAAGCAGTCAGCCATTGTATACTGGTGGTGTTGCCACAAACTGAGAGAATTGTAACTCACAGTTGTACTTCATCCACCAGGACAAGTGACGGCGACGAATGACATAGTTGAAGATGAAGGCGATGATTGTCCATGGGACGTAGTTGAATGCGCTGGCCGGGGGAATATAACTCATACTATTGAAGATGATGGGAAAGCTGAAGCAGACGCATGAGCTAATTTCGTATACGTAATACCGAGACTGGTAGATACGTACTTGACATGGCGGATAAAGCTGTTAGGCCATTTTAGCGAAACGATCCACGGAGCGAGCGGGCAAAGTGCTCCAATGAGGAAGCATATCAGCATTCCTACAGTGAATTGATGTGTATAAGCACTCGGTTCATCAGGAAAACAGAATCACAGAGTAAACGTACCATGGTATACCTGTCCACTGGAAAACTGCCTCTGGGGGCCGATGACACCCCACACGAAGCTAGCAGTACCACATACTTCTGTGGTAGGACAGATGAAACCGTCCTGCTGCGTCGGACTGCAAATGTCGGGAATATTGCTAAACATCCATGCTTGTACGCCTAACTGCACTGTGCCCGAGACCATGGTGGCCAAGATTTGGCCTGTTAACAAGACAGACAGGTTAGTAATGCCACAAGGCTACTACTTGCTAATCGAAAACTACGCACACCAAAACATGGCCCGCGGGGGGATCTTCATGTAATGCCCAAGTTTGAAAACCAATGCGAAGTCGAGGGCTTGGATCATGGTGATATAACCCCACGTCTTGAATAACATCATTGGAATTGGCAGTCCGGGTAAGGCATAGCCGACGACCAACTCGGAAATAACACTGACCACAACAAGTGAGAACGCAAGGAAAATTAAATACGTGAATGGGACAACGAACTTGAGGGCAATTTGCTGGTTAGTAGTGGCTTGGATCATGCCAACGGGGATGACGAAGAAAAACGCTTGCACACAGTCAGCCTCCGTATTATTCTCGAGAGGCACATACCAATGGCAAGCGAGAGACAAAATGCCCACACTGGGAGCTCAGTGTGCCAAAGCTCAATTGAGACAACGCCGATTGCAAACATAGACACTAGAAGTTGAAGAGGGTTGGAAGGCGCTCTCTGATGACCAGGACGTAAAGCAATACCAACCAAAGATGAGCGCGTACCACCACTCCGGGACTTGCTTGTACTTGGCCATGAGCCGCGCGTGGATATCCACTTGGTCATACATCGAGCGACGATTTTGAATCCAAATCTGTTTGCGAAAGAAGAGAAAGGCGTGCATAAGTGTAAAAGTGATTGAGGCGAAGGATAACCCGTAGGAAAGCGCAAATGTTGTGCTGGTACAATTATCAAGTGTGCTGTTGGTGACGAGGCGAGAGGTACTCACGAAAGGAAAATGGGGCTGTACTCCTGGTATGCGGTAATGTTAAAGGAAGCGTCTGCATTGATGATGCGGGAGATATTATACGCTGCACCGGTGTTGTCGTATGGCGTGCGGGTTGACATACTAGAGGAAACTCAATAAGAAGTCAATGTAGCGGAACACATATACACACGGCAAATACTTGCTGTACCAAGTATTGGTATAATAAAGGTACGGGACGACCATCCCTGCATTTCTGGGGTCAGTGACTAGTCAAGGAGTGTCTGACAGAAGGCAATTCACAGAACCAGATCACAAAGCCAACGCCGACGTTGGCCGTAGAGTGCCATGGGATAACAAGAGGACTACTTATGTATGTGATCTGAGCCCAATCGAATGTGATGATGCTCATTCCGAGGCCAGACACGTAGCCGAAGAGCTGGTTGATGATGATGTTGTTCGGGGCGATCCAGCAGACCCAGGAGAAATAGGAAAGGGCCTGGAAAATATAGCCGGGGAAGAAATACCAGAGACCAGCTGCCATGCAGACAAGGAAGAAGAACCGCTCGCGGGAGACACCCCCCTCGTGACCTATACCTGCGTATAACTGAGAGTGCAATGTATTGAAGAAGGCGCATGTGACAAGGTTTATAGGCCAGACTACAAGCTGGTCGAGTCAAGCACAATTGGGTGGAGATGAGCACATACTCATTGAGGGAGGATTGACCAGGAAACGTCGCAGAATACCCCCCATAGACAAGCCGATCATCTGAGTAGACATGACAAAGATCCACTGGTCTGAACAGCCGATCCAAAGAAACGTAGCCATCATTCATGAGCGAGGTCTTTGTTCGACTGCGTTGCATATATGTATGGGCATACTTACATCCAAAATTGTACTTTTTGTTGTAGTACACTCGCTGAGCGGCAATAATCTCCGTCTGGGATAGAAAGCAGTAGCAACAAAGCCCCGATAGCCGTGAAGAAACTACTAACGGCATATGCAGCTGCAAACAGTACCAAGTCAATTCACTCTTATTGGTTCATTCTCCGAACACATACCTGCAGCACCAGCAGAGCCCATGATGGTAACGAGTACGTGTTCCTTGACAGTGAATGGACCGGGGTTGAGTGGGTAACCGAAGATGAGCCAGTTTGGCATAAACTATAACCATGAAAATAATGAGCAAATTAAACATATGGGAAGTGGGCTGCTATCATGGAAGGAAGACAGGATACAAACGTTTGCCCATGTACGACCCATGAAAAGTGAAAGCAACTGGACGACAGGGACAGGGATGGTGATGGAGGGATAGCGGAAGAAGAGGAACTGGTTAAGGCCAGAGGTAAGGATGACCCAGAAGAGACCCATCAGATAGACCCGCAACGTAGATACAGGGATACCTAGGTCATCCGTGTTGGAAACGGCAGAGCGCACTTCTGGGTACGGCGAATCGTCCTCTGCGGAAACGGTGGGTAAGAAAAATTCAGTCTACAAGCTAAGAAAAGGATACCTTCTACTACATGTTTAAGGTCGAGATTAGGGTCATCAAAGTCAAAGTCAGTGATAGTTTCCCGAACGTGGGGACTATCGTTTAGTTTGTTCGCCATAGCCTGAGTAACGAGGTTCCAAAGTAAGCCAGGAGGAGTGGGGCACTGTGGTCATTATATATGAGGAACATGCTGTATCACAGCCAGTTTCCACGGGTTGTGAAGGGAACAAGTGAAATGAGATTGCGAGTCAGAATTGAATTTCGGGAGTGGCATCCTAAGTTAGCCGAGGGACAAGGCGTACTATCCCTAGCTATAGCTACCACTGATCCGTGGTCCGTGATCCACCTAGATTTCAGTACTTTCGTTCTACAGTGCTCGTTTCTCAATGTCAACTCCCCGCCCTTCATATTTCGTACTAACTATACCACGGTTTACATACAAAAGTTATCCATCGCAACTTGAATGAACGAAATTGATAGAGGTTGTGGAGATGGACATTTTGTGTTGGTTTCGCCTTTGCAAATAGCCAGTGATGGCTGGTCATCCTCATGCATCATGTGGGGGAGCTGGCTTCCACATTGCCCAATTCCCACAATTATGGATGATAAACAAGCAGAGGTTTCGTAAAACAGACTACCAGCGAGGTATGGGTACCGAAGACTTTTTGTATACGTTCACGAGCCTTTCGGATTGGACAGCGATGCGGGGCGACGAGCAGAGTCCTCGTCTTGCTTATTATTTTCATCTCTGGTAGCTACCCATATATATGTCTGACACATATTTCATTTTCTCTGTAGAGGCGGAGTGGGACTCACTCTGACCTCAGTCCCCACTTGTCTCAGTCTCACCTTATGTCTTGGCGAGTCATCAATACTATGGTCGCGACGCCCGATTGGTGTAATGATCATTTCTTTTCCTTTTATGATATGAGGCTGGATTGTCTCGATGACTGTAGTCTCAACACTCACTGCAAGCATTTCACAATGTTTCTTCAGAAAATATGCTGAAAAAATGGAGGGAAGAGATACTCTTTTATTTGGCATAATTTGTCACAAAAAAGGTGAATAAAACTTTTTCTTCTCTGTGCAGAAATATAGATTAATGGTAATGTCCATTAGCATCTACACTAATTGGCATTAGCATCAATTCATGTTTTCTGAAAGAAAATAAAACATTATTTCTGCATTTTTTCTTTTGAAACATCTAGAATAAAAGAGTATCTCTTCTCTTCCTTTTTTCAGCATGTTTTCTGAAGAAACATTGTGAAATGCTTGCAGTGACTCCCCCTCAAGCCAGGCTCATGCCCATGGCCTTTAAATGATATTTGTGTTTATCCCTTCATAGGGTTTTAGTGAATATGTCAGCCATCATCTCAGCCATAGGACAGTATTTCAATTCAATTATTTCTCTTTTTGCACAATTGTGAATAAAATGGTTTCACATATCAAAGTGCTTTGACCTTTGGTGGTACTGTGCATTTTTAGCAATAGCAAGCACTGATTGGTTATCACCATAGAGCACTGTAGCCTTTTTCTGTGGGCATCTGAGTTCACTTAACAGGTTCCTTAGCCATATTATTTCGCGCTGAACTAGCCAGAGCTCTGAATGCCACGTGTTGTCTATGCCTGATGCCTGGCTCTGTACACAAGAGGCTTTTTTTGCTAAGCTACATTTGCACTTCAACTCTGTCCCTGAGCCCCACCACTCAGACCCCTGGCACCCCCAACCCTGACTCTCCCACTCTGCCCTTCCCCATTACATGTGCCCCCTCTTCACAAATGTGAACCTCTGGGTTTGCTTGCTCTCTGCTGCTTCTCACTCCCCACCACCTATGTCTCCCTCACCTTTGGTTTCTTTGCTTTCATCTCCACCATCTTTTTCTCCCCTCTCTGGCCTTCCCCACTCCCCTGTGTCATCTCCTTCTAGTGCTTCCTGCATCTCCACTAATGCCATTCCATCCCTGGGTACAAACAGCTGCAACTGTCTTGCATGGGTTAGCCCATTCAAGGGGAATCCCTCTAATGTGGTGAGCTTGTATGAATTACCCACTTGCCCAACCACCCATCTTGGTGCTGACCATCTCAGCTGAAGCTTCCTTGTGCTCGTGAATGTTGTTTCCACTGTCATGTCATGTACTTGTACCAGTTTCCCTGCTTCGAAAACCACTTCCCCTGTGGCAGAACATAGCACCCATTTATCAAATACAGCTTTCCTTCTTACACTACAAGCATTTCACAATTTTTCTTCAGAAAACATGCTGAAAAAATTGAAGAAAGTGATACTCTTTTTTGACAGGTGTTTTCAAAGAGAAAAGGCAAAAATAATATTTTCTTTTTTTTGCATAACTTGCCACAAAATATTGATTGATGGTAATACCCATTAGTGTAGAAGCTAATCAGCACTACCATCAATTCATGTTTTTCCACAGAAAAGACAAAGAAAACAAAATATTATGTTTGCATTTTTTCTGTGAACACAGCCCAAATAAAAGAGTATCTCTTCTTTCAATTTTTTCAACCTGTTTTTGCATGAAAAATTGTGAAATGCTTGCAGTGTTACCACATGTAATATAGCCTGCCCTTCACTGTCTAAACATTGCTGTTCCATGTATGCCAACTGCATGTCCACCACTCTCCCATCTGGTTCCTGTGTGGCTTGCTCTAGCAGTGTTCATGCTGTGTTTACAACCAGTCCCAGCAACAGCTCTTTTGGTGACAGCTGGAATGCTGGTATGAGCCTTTCGTTCAAGTGCTTCACTGCATCATCAAAGTGAATCAGCCACTGCACCATGACATTGTTAGTCTCATTGCCACCCTCCTCATCTTCTCCCAGCTTTGGGCTGCACATCCTTTTCAGCTGCCCTAACAGTTTGCTATTCACATTCTCCACCAACCTGTTGATCCATGGTGCATATGCTGCTACCATGTGCTGTTTTGTTCCATGTGCTTCACACCAGGCCTTTACTTCTCCATTTCTGAAGTGCAACCCTCTGTCCATCATAAATGTCTCTGGTGCTTTGAATGCTTGTGTTACCATGTTCAGCCCATCAATTGTCATCTTTGCCATTCCATGTGACTTGAGCCTAAAACCCCAGACATACTGTGAGTATGTATCAAGCATCAAGAGAACTGAATTGTAGCCCCCTTTTCCTTTGGGCATGGACAGGTAATTGGCCATGACCAACTCAAATGGGTGGCACCTCGTGATCAGGTATAGCAATGCATGCAGGTGTGCCATACTGAAGTTCTTGCATTGTGTGCATCTCAGTAGGGCTTGCCATATGGACTGGTCTAGCCTCAGGCTATACACCTTGTCCATCAACTTCAGCTTTACCAGGTCTCGCCCCCAATGCCCATTCATCTTGTGTTCTTCCTTGGCCATTGTCATGGCCTCCTCCTGTGTGATGCACTCTACCTTTGGTCATGCTTGCACTGACTTTGTTGTGTGCACTCACCACAGATGTCCATCCTCTATGAGGTACCCTTCTGCCCTGTGGTGCACTCAGCATCTTTCTCAATCACTTGTTGTCATTTTAAGATTGTGAATTGCTTCCACTACCTCATGGAACAATGGTTCATTAGCAAACCACTCCTTTAGGGCCACTAACCTTGGGTCCCTGTTGACCATGAACAGGTTGTTGACTATGCCTTTTGCAGCCTCCCAGTCTTTGCTGACCATCCAGCCACTACTGTCCTCCTCTGTTCATGGTTTGTCTGCATGCATTCGGCTCAATGCATCTGCCACTGCATTCATCTTGCCTGGCTGTGTCACACATCCATGATCTGGTATGCTGTGACACCATCCCACCATCTTGCATGCACTGCTGACAGTTTGTCATTACAGAGTGTGTCCTTCAATGCCATGCAGTCCATCTCCAACCCCACCAGGAAACCCCAGATGATGTTGCTGAAGTGGTCAATGCTGAACTTTAATGCTGTGAACTTGAGGACATATGGCTTGTACCATTCCTCTATGCTTGATGTCTGTTTGGATGCAAATCTGATGGGGTGAACTGTCGTCACCTTCTCTCTGTTCACTTGTGTTGTTTTGAACCATTGTGACAGTACCACTCCAAACCCATCTTTGCACCCATCCATGGTCAGTATGAATGGTGTGCCGTCAAACTTGGGGGCCCTTAGTACTGGTTCTGATGTTAGTACTTGCTTCAGCCATATGAATGCCCTTGTTTGCCTAGGTGTCCAGTACTGCTCAAGCAATCTATCTCTCAGATATTGCTTGTACTTTCACTTGTTTGTTTTTGCATCTAGCCCTGGTATGTCCAGGTTCCTCTGCAAGTCTGTCAAAGGTGCTGCTATCCTTGCATAGTCTTTTACCAGAGAGCAGAAATACCCTGTTAAGCCTAAGAACCACATCAGTTCTAGCAGTGACTTGGGCATTTGCCACTTAGTGATTGCCTCCAGCTTTGCCACATCTGGTTTGATTCTGTCTCTCCCTATCCATGCACCTCCGAAGACTACCTCTGTCATGAACAACTGCAGCTTTTGCAGGGACAGGGATATGTCCTTCTCATGACACCTGACTAGGAATGTGCATAGCCATCCCAACAGCTCCTGGAACTCATCTCCTGCTATTCCATTGTCATCTACAAACATTTTGAGACCTATTTGCATTGCCAGGTTCTTGAAGGCTATCGCTGTCATATCTGCAAAGCATGATGGTGCCCCCAGCAATCCCATGGGCATCCGCTGGTAGGACTGGTACCCCCTACCTTCCATGTAAATACACAGGTATGGTTGGTCCTCTTCATCGACCTCTATTGCATAGAATCCTGATGCCAGATCCATAACACACACATACCTGTGCCCTGCTAGGCACTGTTGCTTCGCCCTGATGTCTCCCTGGGGCATTGGTGCAACTTCCATTACCTTGTTGAGCTTGTTGAAGTTCTGGCATACCTGCCATTTCTTCTTCCTCTCCTGGCTTGCCACCTCCACCCCTGCTGGTGTGTGTACTGGCCCTGCCTCTTGCCTGTTTTGACTCCTTTGCCCTTCACTTTGCTCTGCGACTATTCTTCTGATCTCATCCATTGTGAGACCTGGTGCTCCATGTGCCTTTTGCACTAATACTGTTGGATGTATCGCTTGCACTTTGTCCAACCTGATGTTGTGTAAGATTCCTGCTTCATTGAACTTGTCCAGTACCAGTAGGTACCACTCCTTCTGGGCTTGGGTTAGTGGTTTTTGACTGACTCTCAGCTGGAACTTAGCATCTTTGGGTATATTCAGGTGGAACTTTATGAACAGGACCGTCTTCACCTCCCTGACTGACAGTGCAAACATGTCTGTGAACTCTGCCACCAGGCTTTGTACCTGTCTCATTTCTTCCACTTGCAATGGCCCATATCTGATTGCCTTTAATATTGCTTCCACCCTTGGTGGGTAGAATGGGCCCTCTGTCCTCAACCTGGTGAACATGTCTACCACCTTCTCCTCCTCTGCCAGGCCCATGTTGCAACCCTCTGTCATGTCCTCATCTCCACCCATCACCTCCTCTTGCTCTTCTGCCCCTATCTGCCATACCTCCAGCCCTTCTTCTTGCTCCCTGCTGTCCTTCCTTTCTTCATACTCCTGTTCTTCTGGTGCTGTTGCTGGTACCCTTGTGGGTAGTATGTGGTTTGGTACCTCCCAATTAGCATGGTTTGTGATTTCGACATAGCTCTTCCCCCATGGCAGCTGTATTGAGTCCCTGCCATAGTCATGGACTGCCTTCATTTGGTCCAGCAGTGGCTTCCCTATGAGCATTTTCCATGATCCCCCACTCAGGAACACCTCAAATGTTGCCTGTGCATTTGCCTCCCCCCATCTTAGACTTCCTGACCACATGCCAGTGGACACTACCAATGACCCATCTGCCATCCTCAACACCTGCTTAGATGGTCCCAGTTCCTCTAACCTTCCCTTTACCCTGTCATAAGCATTGGTGTCAATCACATTTATCATTGCCCCATTGTTGACCATGATGAGGAACCTGACCCTTTCTCCCTTTGGTCCTTCTAGGCTTGGTACCATTAGGAATGGTCAGCCCACCTGCAACTTGACTGGTTGGCCAGTCATGTCCAGTGTGTACACATCAGTAACTGTATTTTCAGGGCCCTGTATGATACTTGTGCATGACATGTCCTGACTCTGCTCTATCCCATCCTTTCCTCCACCTGCCTGGTTGACTGCTGATCCCCCCTTTTGCACATCCTCCCATAGCCTCTCCTTCTTCTCTTCTTGGGTCTCCTCTGACAGATTTCCATCTGGGGCTGTCAACTGTCCATCACTCTTCACAGCCCCTAGTAGTTTCCTATTGCTGTCCACTCCCATCTGTCCTCCAGCTTGTTCTGCTCCATCACCTCCACCTGCCAGTCCTCTCCTGCTGCCACTGTGTATATGTGCAGTACAGTCATCTCTGTGCTGGCATTGACCTGCAGGTTGTTTGGCCAGACATACTGCACTGGCATTGGGTTAGGCCTAGGTTGCACTGCTCACCTTAACATTCCTGCCACCAGTTGTCGCCATCTCATTTCATGTGGCCATAATGTCTCCTTAGTGCTGCAGGTGTTGCCTATGTGAGGTGGGTCTGTGACCATGCCATAGTTAAAACACTCTCCCAACCCTATTGCCATCATTCCTGGTTTTAGCGGGTATGGTCACTTGAGTGCTGGCATCATTCCCTCTCCAAATGTTCAATGCCATGCTGCTATGTCTGCTTTGTACAGCCATCTGCCTGCCTCTGTGTTTGCACAATGGGGCACTGTTGATGCCTTCTCTAAAATTTGCGCTCTTGTCAGTGGGACTCTTTGCAGTAACACATTTCTGTTTGCCATGAATGGTACCACATTTGTTCTTGCATGTTGCCCCCAGTTTCCTGGCATTGTGTTCTCCCCTTCTGTGTGCAACCCTGTTCAAGTCTGGTGGCTTTGTGTGACCTGACATACTGCAAGCTGGCTGATTTGTTAGTGCAGTTCTGTGACCTTGTTCCTCAATTCTTGCTCCCCTTTCTTTGCCTCCTTATTCCTCAACAACTTCTTCACTTTGACCTTCCTTACTGTGTCCACAAACTCCTCCCAACTCTCATACTCATCCTCCAACTCATTCTGGAGAGTTGTTGGGGAGTCCTCCACTGCATACTCGATTAGCTTGCCCTCTGTATCTCCCATGCTCAATGCCAGTTTCATCACCTTTGTTGCCCAGACTACATGCCTGTAATCCCCTCCATTGTCTGCTTCTATCCACCTTCTGACATCTTCTTCCCTCAATGTCAGCACTCTGATGCATTCTCTCTGCTGGGCTTTTGTCCATTTTGGCCTTTTGGCTGCTGGCCACCTTTTTAGGAACACAGTCTTCAGCGTCGCCATGTCAACTTTGTCACTCGCTGGTAGGTTTGTAAACCATTCATCTGTGTAACTCCCTGCTGCCAGTTGTAACCCAAACTGGTCGATCTTCATTGCTTCTGACCATGAGGATGGCAAAGATAACTGGAACTCCATGAGACAGTCTGCTGGTTCTACATTGCCCATGTAGTCCCCCCAAAACAATGGTATGACCTTGGCCATCTCATTGATGTTGATGATCTGGTATGACATTGGAATGCTTGCTGGTAGAGGTGCTGAAGGTCCTGCTGGTGCTGTGGGCCAGTTGCCTTCTTTCTGCATCGCTGTTCATTCTGGTCTTGCTCTGAACAGTTCCTCCCCTCCTGGGAATAGTGGTGGAAAGACTGCAGGTCACAGGCTGTAGTTTTGTGTGCCTGCTGTTGCACTTGTACTCCTAGTTTGTCCCCTAGTTCATGTATGTGTTGCTCCCATGGCAGTAGGCCTCCATGGTGTAAAAAGGTCAAAATCTTCTGTGTCTGCTGCTGGTGAAGATGTAAGGCTGCTCTCTGTGGTTCCCATGCTGTTGTCTGCTTGAGTTCTGCTTCCCCTTCCCTCTAATCCCCTAAGTCTCGCTACCTCCTCGAGTGTAGACTGCAGTAGATGCCTTTGCATTTCTGGGGTTTGTGTTCCCCTCTCATCACCAGATGAACTAGCCAGAGCTCTGAATGCCACGTGTCATCTATGCCTGATGCCTGGCTCTGTATACAAGAGGCTTTTTTTGCTAAGCTACATTTGCACTTCAACTCCATCCCTGAGCCCTGCCACTCGGACCCCTGGCACCCCCAACCCTGACTCTCCCACTCTGCCCTTCCCCATTACAGTGCAAGGCATTTGCCATAGAAGTATACTCAGCCTCCACTGTGGATAGGGCAACATGGCTTTGCTTTTTGGAGTACCACATGATCGCTCCTTCATTAAGGATTGATATGTAGCCTGATATTGATACATGATCTTTGTCATTAGCAAAGTCAGCATCAGAATACATTATTATCTCATTCTTATTGGCTGACAGGTTTGCTCAATATGTTATCCCAGTAGCCTTGGTACCTGTGAGGTACCTTACACTGCAAGCATTTCACAATTTTTCTTGAGAAAACATGCTGAAAAAATTGAAGAAAGAGATACTCTTTTTTGACACATATTTTCAAAGAGAGAAGGCAATAATAACACTTTGTTTTCTTTGCATGATTTACTAAAAAACATTGATTGATGCTAATACCCATTAGTGAAAAACCTAATGGGCATTACCATTAATTCATGTTGTTTGGCAGAAAAGACAAAGAAAACATTACATTATATTCACCTTTTTTCTTTGAAAACAGCTGAAATAAAAGAGTATCTCTTTTTTGAATTTTTTCAGCATATTTTGGGATGAGAAATTGTGAAATACTTGCAGTGTTAGAACTCTTTTTGCCACTGTCCAATGACACATCACTGCAAGCATTTCACAATCTTTCATCCCAAAATATGCTGAAAAAATTCAAAAAAGAGATACTCTTTTATTTCAGCTGTTTTCAAAGAAAAAAGGTGAATATAATGTAATGTTTTCTTTGTCTTTTGTGCCAAAAAACATGAATTAATGGTAATGCCCATTAGGATCTTCACTAATGAGTATTAGCATCAATCAATGTTTTTTAGTAAATCATGCAAAGAAAACAAAGTGTTATTATTGCCTTTTCTCTTCAAAAACATGTGTCAAAAAAGAGTATCTCTTTCTTCAATTTTTTCAGCATGTTTTCTCAAGAAAAATTGTGAAATGCTTGCAGTGCATATCACTGCAAGCATTTCACAATTTTTCCTCCTAAAATATGCTGAAAAAATTGAAGAAAGAGATACTCTTTTATTTTGGCTGTTTTCAAAGAAAAAAGGTGAATATAATGTAATGATTTCTTTGTCTTTTCTGCCAAAAAATATGAAATAATGGTAATGCCCATTAGGTTCTACACTAATGGGTATTAGCATCAACCAATGTTTTTTAGTAAATCATGCAAAGAAAACAAAGCATTATTATTGCCTTTTCTCTTTGAAAACATGTGTCAAAAAAGAGTATCTCTTTCTTCAATTTTTTCAGCATTTTTTCTCAAGAAAAATTGTGAAATGCTTGCAGTGTATCTGGGTTTGCAGTAAAGGACACAAGCCAGTTGACAGTGTATGTAATATCAGGTTGTGTTGTGACAGAGGCATACATCAAGTGCCCTATTAATGTCGCATAGCTATTTTGGGGATTCTCCCCCACAGAGATACTTTTAGTTAATTTTGTTCCTGGGTCGAGGGGTGTTTTCACCATGTTTGCATTCTCAAGACCATATTTTTGTACCAACCCTTTGATATATTTTGTTTGAGTGAGTGTGATGGTACCTGTGGCTCAGTCACATGAAAGCTCAATCCCAACAATTTTACTTGGATTGCCAAGATCTGTTATCTTGAACATTCCTTGTAGTTGTGCTTTCAGCTTGTCCATTAGTGTGAGAGTATTAGTTATGAGTATTAGGTCATCAACCCATACTGTAATTATCTCAGTTGTGCTCTCCATCTTTCAGATATAGACACACAGATCAGCATAGAGACAACTGAATTTAACAGTCTGTAATTGACTATTAAACTCTTTGTTCCACTCTCACCTGGATTGCTTTAGTCCATATAATGTTTTAATTAGGTGACATAGATGACCGGTCTCGTCTTCATAGCCTTTGGGCTGTTCCATATAGATTTCTTCCTTTAATTTACCATTTAGATAAGCTCCTTTGACATCCATTTGTTGGATCTCCCAATTCTGGGCAATGGCTAGTGATAAGATAAGATGTATGGTCTCTAATCTTACCATGGGTGAGTATGTATCATTATAGTCCATACCCAGTACCTGAGAATACCCCTTAGTGACTAATCTTGCTTTGTATTTTTGGAGTATCCCCTCCTTATCATATTTTCAGGTAAATACCCATTTATTGGATATGGGTTTCTGGTCCCTCAGTGGATCAACCAGTTCCCACATACCCTTATCTCATAGTTGTTGTAGCATGGCCTGTATGGCTTTTTCCCATTCTGGCCAGTCAGGTGACTCTTTAGCCTCACATAGGGTCTTAGGATCACCCTGGCCTAACATGGATTCATTAAATGCTAAGTAGATGCACTCTGCAGACAAGAGATCACAATTATCTGAAGTCTTATCTATCTCTAAGCTGTCACCTATTTCAGGTAATGGGATGTTACTGTATTCATGTACAGGTTTAGCCTGTTTATTTGGCCTCATGTGCTCAATGTGTCATCCCTGACTTTTCCTTTTTAGTTGGATCTTTAAACCCAAGCTGTTCCTTTTGTCGCTTGACTTCTGCTGCTCGCTCTCTCTGCCTCCCCCTGTGGGCTGCAAGTCTGGCATGGGCAGCTCATCGTTCTGATGAAATTTATAGTTCTGAGAGGTTTTAATTTGTTTTGTCTGAGTATCGAAATACTGAACAGTGTGTGGTCCATCTAGGAAACCCACAAATGGAAATGGGTGGGATTTGGCTTGTAATTTCAAGGTGGACAGGCTCTCATCCAAGATCCATACCAGTGTCCCAAATTCTTGGAGGTGTGATACATCTGGCTTGCATTTATGCCAGCCCTCATAGGGTGTCACCTCAGAGGTACATGTCCATGCACAGTTGTGGACATATACCACATGACTTATTGCCTCACACCACAGGGATGCAGGTGGATCTTGTGTGATAATCATGGCACATCCTAGTTCAACCACAGTTCAATTAAACCTTTCAGCAACACCATTTTGTGGTGGGGAATATGGTGCAGTTGGCTCTAATATGATGCCTCATTCCTTGCACCAGTTTGTCAGAGTGCTATTGATATATTCTGTCCTGTTATTGCATCTGATGCATTTCACTAGCATACTGTGTTGTCTTTCCAACATTTTTACATACTCTTTGACATGTTCATGCATATCACTTTTATTTTTCATATAGTACATCATAGCATACCTTGTCCTATCATCTATGAATGAAATGTAGTATTGATATCCATGTACCAATGTTATTCAAGCAGGTCCCCACATGTCTGTCACTGCAAGCATTTCACAATTTTTCTTCAGAAAACATGCTGAAAAAATTGAAGAAAGTGGTACTCTTTTTTCACAGGTGTTTTCAAAGAGAAAAGGCAAAAATAATATTCTCTTTTCTTTGCATGACTTGCCACAAAACATTGATTGATGGTAATACCCATTAGTGTAGAAGCTAATCAGCACTACCATCAATTCATGTTTTTGCAAAGAAAAGACAAAGAAAACAAAATATAATATTTGCATTTTTTCTGTGAACACAGCCTAAATAAAAGAGTATCTCTTTTTTCCATTTTTTCAACATATTTTGGCATGAAAAATTGTGAAATGCTTGCAGTGTGTATGTATAAGTTCTCCTGGCATTGTAGCATGGTGGGTTGCTTCATGTGGGTGTGGCTTGTGTGTTTGCTTAGTGGCAGTGCACATGTCACAATTGAGATCTGATGACATGTCATTCACTGTAAGGCCTGTGACCAGCTTCTTCCAGAAAAGCTTCCAGAGTCCACTAAGTCTGATATGGCCAAATCTCTTATGCCAGGTTTTCCATGAGTGCATCTTCACCATGCAATGACTCTGGTCCTGGCTTGTAGCCATAGTAAAGTTTAGTTTATATAAGTGATTTTGTCATTTGCCTATAGCAATTGTATTTCCAGAGGTGCTTTGCAGGTGGATGTGACCTCCTCCACATATGGAGCGGCCACCTTGTCCGTCTAAGTGACCAATAGAAAATAGATTATTAGGTGATGATGGCACATGGCGTGTGTTGTGCAAGTGAACAATAACTGTCTGTCCATCTATCACACTTTGTACAGCAACTGTCCCACATCCTAGTGCAGGTATGGGGTTATCCCCTATGCTGGACACTGTTCTATTGTGGAGTGGCTCATATGTTATGAACACATCCCTTTGGGCACATATGTGTGATGTAGTAGCGCTATCTGCCAGCCACTCATAAGTGGAATAGGTCTTGGATTTGGCAGACTCTGTTAATACACTTTCAAAAGATGTGAATGCTACATCACTACTGGAGTCCTGCTCTTCAATGACATGATGTGCCTTTTTGGACTTTCCAGCATTTTTCTTAGACTGCTTCTTATCTCAGTCCTTATTTTCCAATCATGGGTGCTTTGGTCTCCTTTCATCATTATTCAGATTGGTCCAACACTCCCATGTAGTGTGGCCAAATTTGTTACAGTAGCCGCACTTCAGTTTATTTTTGTGATGGCACTGGGACATTTTATGGTTAATGAGGCTGCACATGTCACAGGGGCCAGAGGTAATAGCCTTTTGCTTCTTTTTCTTGGCACCCTTGGCATGGTAAGCAGTGTCCCCTTTTGTTTCTCTATGGTGGTGCTCCCACTCAACATGGATGAGGGAGATCATTTCTTGCATAGAGATATGAGTTGCCTGAGAGTGTGATCCACCAATAAATCCAGATGTGTAGCTATCCCATGAAGAGGGGAGTGACGACATGAGGATCTTGAAACTGGGGATCAGGGATTATGTCACCCATCTCATATAGGCAGTTCTGGTAGTTGCACAGTTTATTGATATGCACAGGAATGTCCATATCTTCATCGGCCTTATATCCATATAGATCCCATCATATTGCAGCAATAGATTGTTGACTACAGGTCTTGTGCATGATGTGTAGGTTTTTCCATAAGTTAGTGGCAGTCTCCTGGCCTGGGAGGTGGGTGTGGATAGTCTGCTTGTTAGAGAGATTAGATAAGATAGTCACATGGGCATGATAATCCCATTTCTTCCATGCCATTACCTCATCCGCCCACTCCTCTGGTGGCTTTACATCATTCCTAGTCACAATCTCATATAGGCCATGTGCCTGTAGTGCAGAAGTGATCTTCTTTTTCCATGCTGACTAATTATCATTTGTCAGCTTCTCTATCTTCTCCAACCTCAACTCTTTCTCCTTGTCCTTTAGCACATCCCTTTCTTTTTGTTCCCCAGACTTGTCATTGTGGCAGGTGTCAGTGATCCAGCAGGTGTTGTGGACATGGGCACTGCAGTGGCATGTGTTGCAGGTAACATTACTGAACCTGATGGAACCATAGTCACTGATGAGGTCATCGCCACAGGTGTCATTGGTGCCATCATAGACATTGTAGGGGGTGCCAGTGCTGGAGCTAACATGGGTGCTTCCCCTGGTGCTGTAGGGGGGTCCTCCTGGGTGTTGACCCTCATTGGCAATCTGTCAGGTGGAGCCTGGCCCAACATCTCTGGAGCTCTCAGATTCCTCCTGTGGACCTGTGTGTCACTATGGTGCATTGGCTGATAGGTCAGAGCACCAGGGCTCATAACCTGATAAACAAGCAGAGGTTTTGTAAAACAGACTACCAGCAAGGTACAGGTACTGAAGACTTTTTGTATATGTTCATGAGCCTTTCAGATTGGACAGCAATGCAGGGTGATGAGCAGAGTCCTCATCTTGCTTATTATTTTCATCTCTGGTAGCTACCCATATATATGTCTGACACATATTTCATTTTCTCTGTAGAGGTGGAGTGGGACTCACTCTGACCTCAGTCCCCACTTGTCTCAGTCTCACCTTATGTCTTGGCGAGTCATCAATACTATGGTCATGATGCTTGATCAGCATAATGATCATTTCTTTTCCTTTTATGATATGAGGCTGGATTGTCTCAATGACCATAGTCTCAACAATGGAAAGCTGGACATGTTGACATTCTCTGAAGCTAGTGAACATGTACATGATCTTGCACCATATCCTGTGTCTTTGTTGCAATATTTACTTTAGTTATCATAAACACCTGTTGCAAAATCCACCATAGTTAACTACTGTGGGTCACTACACACCTGTGTTGCAACAAAGATGAGAAGACCACATCTGCAAACTCACAAGTTGACTATCTGGTCTCTATAGTCCTATGTAGTTTGGGTCATGCATGTAGCTCCATAGTTTGCCTCCCATTTACTGAGGACTCAGTAGTAGTGCATTTCCTACAGAGCCACAGGTAGTGTCATAGTGCCATAGCCATTAGGCTCTGTGTAGTCCAATCCTGGCTATATAGCACTGTAGTCATCTGTAGTGCATGTAGCATCATGGCAATTAACTGACTATACCACCTACATAGTAGCAATTGTAGAAAAGGGCTGTAGGCAGCCTCAGTAGTGACTCAAACTACTATATGTATTGAAGTACCTGTAGGCAGCTACAGGTTATCAGTAAGTAGTCTACTGTAAGATATATATGGACTTACCCTCAGTAGTGACTCAACTACTGAGGGAACAGTATGAAAAACATACTACTAAGTGCGCTCTAAGCGCTTATGTAAGCAACCTTAACTCGCACCTAAGTCAAGCATTACAGGGGAGATTTATAATCTCCAACACACCCCCTTAAACTCCACTGTATGATTAGGTAGGGGTGAAGGATATAGAACTCGAAAGAAATAGTATACCAAACATTTGAATAAAAATGAGTATATGTGCTGCAAGTGCAGCTTCGAGTCCGTGTGGTGTACGAGCGTTGTTTGGTTGTGTTTGCCACGCCGCGTTGTGGCAACTTCCCGTTTCGGAATCCGTTTGGTGAGGACGCGTCCTCTGGCCTTGTACCGTGATCGCGAGGCCGCCGTTTCGAATATAACAGGTTTATTGTCGTTCTGCGTCCGTCCGGGAGGCACCCCCTGCCGACAATATGTGTTAGCAACATTCCAGAGGGATTTCGAGAGGTGACGAGAGGGTGAAATGGGCATGCTGAGTAGCATGAGGCGCTTGCAGCCTCTCTGCCCGGATCTACTGACGTTTTTAGATCTCGTCTTCATCCTACTGCGTCGGCATGGGTCCCTGAGGGTCCCAGAAGTATGCGCAAGGTTGTTGGGAGTCGGTTTTGGCGATGCAGGTGAGCCGTTTGGCCATTCGGGCTCAAATCTGCTGTACTGACTGCTGCCATTAGATAGCAGTGCTTTCTCAACGCCGTGCGAGTCGCTAAACTCGCTGCTAGTTGTGCCGCCATACCTATAGTTGGTCCAATACCCTATGACAGGCGTTTGAGACCGTTCAGTGCCCATTTGGAGGACGGATGGCGGCTGCATGGCGACACTGCATACGGTGCGTGCAGCCTTTCGTTTTGGCATTTCTGGCACTCCTGATCCCATTAAAGCCAACGTTTGTCATCCATAACCCTCCCGCAAAGTATGCGAACCATTTTGAGGGCATCGAGTGAGCTAGAGAAGACTGCTTGGGGCTGCTTGGACACGGTAGGCGTTTCGCTTCGTTAGAGCGTTGCTGACGCTTTCGGCCGTTCGTTTGATCCTTCCACCTCGACGGGTGACCCTGTAGGTCCTAGGAAGGTGCTTGGTGCCATTTGGAATGGGATTTGGCAGTGCAGGCAAGCCGCTCGTCTCCTGCTAGCTATGCTGACCTCGGCAGCCAGCTAGCATCAATCCTTTGACTCCATCCAAGTCGACGAACTCGCTACTGAGTGCGTCATCACCCCCACCACTGGTATCCTCAGCCTTATCAGGCTCCTTTGGGCGCATTTCTGGATGTGGTAAGTCAGGCAGTGCTTGGGCGATTTGAGCGCTGACGTCTCTTATCTTCAGCTTCGTCGCTGTTGACCCAATGACTGCGCTATTCCCCCCATCCGCTCGAGCAAGGCTATGTACCCCCACCCCCCAGACCTTGTCAGGTGAGGTATCTGGTGTGGAGTGCCTTTGGTGGGCGCGATCACGATCAGGCTGAGGGCGCTCGGTCTCTTGTAGTTGCGAGGACTAGTCTGGCTCACTATCAGGGTGCTCTGCCCCTGGTACTGTCATCTTGATAGACGTTCGTGGTACATTCTCAATCGTAGGGATGTCGATTTGAGCTGGATAGGAAGATATGGCCAGAATGGCCACAGGTCGATGCATATGGATGTGTCCAGGCTGGTCAGGCTCGCACTTGAGTCCAGGTGAGTCATCCCTTGTTACGGTCTCATCTGCAATGCGCCGACTGCAGTTGTCAGGCATACTTGAGTCATTTATAAGGGTATTTAACATTGTTGCATCTGTACCCCTGATCTTGTCCACTTGGCAGTCGTCTGCCAACTCTGATGTATCTTCTACTGGAGCGTTGGGCTCTGGGTGCCCGTTAGAGTTCTCGCCGTCGCTGTGGATCTGCCCTGGCAGTTTGTCTTTGACATGCTCATTGCGTTCGACGGGCATTTGTGATCTGTTGTCGATAGAACGTTCGCTGGCCTGCTTGGTGGTGCCTGCTGTGGGCTTGAGGGCCTCACAGCTCCACTTAGGTGGGTCTCGTCGCTCAGCATTTGTGCCAATGGAGGCGAGCAGATCGTGCATGTCAGCTACAGCACTAGCCTCGTCTCCTGTTGCAGTCTCGCCATCTAGTATGCACTGACTGCTATTGTCAGGTGCTTCAGGCATATTTGCATGTTTGTCCAGCTGTTTCGAGTCTCCAGTCCCAACTTCAACTATGGGTAGGTGAGGTTCCATCTGCCACATGTCTACGACCTCAGTCTCAGGTGTCAAGTACCTAGATTTGGTCTCGGCGCAGTCATCTAGGCTCACAGGAGAGCTCCCCCCATCGCTTGGTGACTTTCCTGGTTTGTCATTGCTATCGCCAGCGCTCTGAGCACTCTCTTCAATCACATACTGCTCGGATGGCATGTTGTGTTCTTGAGCGGCTTCGTCAACAACCTTCTGACTCTCTGGTCTCGGAATTTGACCATAGCGATTCTCGAGGTGAGCGAAAGTTTCACGAGGAGTTTCTAGATGCATAAGGAGCATTAGGATAGAGTCGGGTATGCCAGAAATAATAACATAGTGGGGCATAACAGCCCACTGTTGCCACACGCTGTCGTTGGTTCTCCAGACCATGACGGTTTCTCGTTCCTCGTCAGTTTGTGGTGTCCAATCATCACCACCTCCCTGTAGTAAACTTGGATTTGTAGGTCGTGTCTCAGACCCATCTAGGTGTCCCATTAAGTCGTCTTCCGAGAGAGCCTTCAGTACCCAACTACCATAGTTGTGCCAGTTGCAGCCATCTTCTGCGAGCTCAGGTTCCATAGT
Source organism: Pisolithus marmoratus (assembly GCA_024613145.1). Taxonomy (NCBI): domain Eukaryota; kingdom Fungi; phylum Basidiomycota; class Agaricomycetes; order Boletales; family Pisolithaceae; genus Pisolithus; species Pisolithus marmoratus. Next base: position 66,032 of record JANFAE010000133.1, read on the forward strand.
ATATTTTCCAGTTACTTTCGAGTAGTAGAGTTATTTTGTAGCATGTTTGAGTAGTCTTGACTGGGTTATGCCTACAAGGAAAAAATTTTCCATGCTAGGCAGGGCTCATAACCTCTTGAAATATATCTGTAGGCTACCTCAGTAGACTGTGAGCTACTATATGTATTGAAGTACCTATAGGCAGCTACAGGTTATCAGTAAGTAGTCTACTGTGAGACATATATGGACTTACCCTCAGTAGTGACTCAGCTACTGAGGGAACAGTATGAAAAACATACTACTAAGTGTGCTCTAAGCACTTATGTAAGCAACCTTAACTCGCACCTAAGTCAAGCATTACAGGGAAGATTTATAATCTCCAACAGCAATAGCTGCACTCATGTGATATTGAAATTTTGAATCCATTCACCAGTATTCACAACTGTACAGATTTGCATGGCACATGAAAAGAACAAATCAATTTGAAGCCAGTAGATGTTGACACAAGTCTGAGATATCTTAATTCATTATAGGCCCTCCCTGATCCATCATGAAATCTGCTAAGTCAAGACTGTATGTTGTGTCAGTGGTGGCAGAGTCACTTGCAGTATTGCCAGCATGTTGGCTAGTTGGTCCATGACATGTCCATCAGGGTGTTGGGCTGTGCTAGGTGTTATGTGCTGGAATACCTCACCTGCTGAAAGTGACAAGTGTTGGCACTGAGGTGAGAGTTGCAATCAATGCTCTTGTGGTATTGCCAGGGTTGACCTCAAGGGCTTAATAGTGTTACCCCTTCTATGGCCAGGCAAGCAGTTCTGAGAGGTGAGTCTGAGAGGAAAGCTATCCTGGTTGCAAGGTAGCTAAAAGCTGGAGAGTACAGGCATGTCCCTATGAGTATATATACTGCCTAACTCTGTATGGTGCTCTTTGGCAGAGTCACATTGAGGATGCACTTGTGAGAACAAAGACATGTTGAGTCAGAGATAAGAGGCATTGCCTTCGTACCAGCTACAGGGGAAAGAGAGTCCAGGTCCTAGGGATTGTCTGATAAGGCTAAAAGGGGAAGGTGACTTGACATGGCAAATATGAAATGATAAGTGTGAGTGATGGTGTAAGGAGGGGTAAGCCCTCCTTACCTATTACTGTTGGCTTAGTAGTTATTTCGGGTGTAGCCCCTGGTTGGATAGGGGCTAATGTGGAGTTCATTAACATGGTTGAACTCCAGTACTGTACAGGTATTACATAATGGTAATGGGCACCCATATGAAGGAGGGTGCCCATGAAGTAGAAAATGAACTTCTTTTCTACCTTACTGCATTACTCAATATAACACTGGTCATGTGTATATTTGAGGGATAAGTGAATAAGTGGATGAGAAGGATGCACCCTTTACAATTTTTTACACACCTGAAAGTGTTATGGCACCCAAGTCAAACAAAAATTCTGCACTGCAGAAGAAAACTTCTTGCAGTGCAACAAAACCTCTTGAGCCCAATAGAGATTGAGAGGACTTATATGGTGATGATCTGCCACCATTGGGAAGGGTCAATGACTTCTTACAAGTGCAATTGTCTGAGACAGTCATGTGAGAAAACCCCAATGAGGCCAACCATGCCATAATTCTAGATGAAGGGCCAAGTGCCCTAACCAAACTCACTACTGAAACTGCTCTTGTAGAGAATACAAGACCAGAAGGATCGGGAAAGGGAAAAGAAAAAGTTGATACCAGAAAAAAGCCACCTACCTTCCCTGAATTTGTCAGAGAACTAAAAGAAATCTTAACCAAATGCACCTCCCAATGGGAGAGCTTTGGTGACCAGGATGAATGTGGTCACCAGGTGTGTAATTCAAAAAACTGTATGACTTAGTGGACATGCCTGACATCAAAAGCACACATGATAGAGCCAGTGAGGAAGGACAAGGCCCCACTCACACTACAAAGAAGGAAGTCTGCTATGAAGAAGAGCAAGAAAGAACTGAATGCAGGAAAGAAGACACTCCACAGAGATGCAATTCACATGGAGTGGGATCAACAGAGACTTCAATGAATAGGGCAACCAGATACCAAGCAATAAATGATTGGCTGGATTGTGAAGTCCTGCCTCATCTGGAACAAGGCTTTAAAGAAGAAGAGGGTTATGGTTGGGGAGCAGCCACAGGACACCCTGATGAGGACCCAGACAATGATCCAGATGATGACCTGGATGATGATTATTGCCACCAAAATGATTGAGATGATCATGATGATGACCACAGGAGAAGACAAATCCCAATTCCTCATTGAAATTGTAGAGATGACAAGGATGAACATGATCGCTGCAGCCACAGATGATCAACAGGGGTACACTCACACTGAGGATTAACACCTGGTATGAGTGGATATACAGACTCTCTCCTAGAAAAGTATCATCAGAGAATATATGAGGTGGTAGGCCATCACACAGCCCCCACAGGTCCAGAAGTAAAATCAATCAAAATTGCACAACCAAAAAATTATAGAGGTCAAGATGATACAGTGAGTGAAAAAATGTGTGCAATGTTTGGCTGATTTGTACTAAGTCCAGTGTAGTACCATGAGGCATGGGAATCCTGCTTAGCCTTGGTGAGATGGATGGTAGCACTGACTCCTAGCTACAAAATGGTCCCAGGGTCATGTGATTTGGTGCAGTAGTCCCTGAGATATGTCAATTATAAAACAGGTACATCATTGCACATGTTTATTCACTTTTGGTTTGGCAGTAGAATCTGGGGGAAATAAAGGAATAATTGTGGTTGTTTGGTCCTACAAACAAAGATACACACATAAACATTATGTCTGAGTTTGAATATGTTCACACACTTCTTTATTCCCAACCTTTACCACCATGAGATCTCTCTCTGCCACCCAAAGGAATACTATCCTGACTATGCTTGATTCTGGTCATTCTCCTGCTTCTATTGCCTCTAGTACTGGCCTACATTGCTCCACCATATCTAGACTTCGTTCCAAGGAGCATTCCAGCCTGCAAAAGTCCACTGGAGGTCATCCATCCAAGCTCTCCCCTGCTAATGTCCGCCATGCCATCCACCTCATCTCAACTCAGAAGGCAGAAAAATGCTGTGCAGGTGACCAAAACCCTCACCAATATTATCAACCAACCCCTCCACCCAAATACTGTCTGCCAGCACCTGAAAAAGACTGGTATGAAGGCTGTGGTAAAGCGAAAACGACCTATCCTCTCTGCCAAGCATCGCAAGGCAAGGTTAGACTTTGCCTATGCCCACAAAGATTGGACTTTGGAGGACTGGAAGAGGGTGGTATGGTCTGATGAGACTAAAATTAATCGCCTGGGGTCAGATGGGCACAAATGGGCATGGAAAAAGCCAGGGGAGAAGCTGAGTGATAGGCTAGTAGAGGGGACACTGAAGTTTGGAGGAGGTTCTCTGATGATGTGGGGCTGTATGACTTGGGAAGGTGTTGGATATGCTACCAAGATTGATGGTAGGATGGATGGGGACCTATACCTTCAAATTTTGAAGGATGAACTACAAGAGTCCCTTGAATATTATGGTCTCCATCCTCCTGACATCATCTTCCAGCAGGACAATGACCCCAAGCACACCTGCAAGCAGGTCAAGGAGTGGCTAGAAGAGCAGGATTTTAGGACCATGGTATGGCCTGCACAGTCCCCTGACCTTAACCCCATAGAACATGCCTGGGGTTACCTCAAGAGGAGGCTTGCAGAGTATGAGCACCGTCCCAAGGGGATATTGGAGTTGTGGGAGAGGACTCAGGTGGAATGGAACAATATACCAGCTGAGGAGTGTCAGAAGTTGATTGAGAGCATGCCTAGGAGGGTTGAGGCAGTGCTTAAAGCAAAAGGAGGCTATACCAAGTACTGATATCCCTTAGATACCCCTCACTTTTCAAAAGTGAATAAATGTGTGCAATGATGTACCTGTTTTATAATTGACATATCTCAAGGACTACTCCACCAAATCACATGACCCTGGGACCATTTTGTAGCTGGGGGTCAGTGCTACCATCTATCTCACCAAGGCTAAGCAGGATTCCCATGCCTCATGGTGCTACACTGGACTTAGTACAAATCAGCCAAACATTGCACATGTTTTTTCACTCACTGTATTGACACCTTCGACGAATGGGTCAACCAGATGTTGCACTGGTTGAAGATCTATAAGGTGACAGGGCCTGCCCATGATGCAGACTGCATCACATATGCTGGGACCTGGCTAGAGGGAATGGCCATGCACTGGTTTGATCAAGAAGTTGATGGCCCAGACCACATGATCCACGACTGGACATTTGAGGATTTTGTGTGTGCCATGTTCACCTGATTCATTCACAAAGCATCCACCCAAAATGCTGCTGAATGATATGATAATATCAAGTACTCTGCTGCAAGGGGAGTACTTGCTTTCTACAATGACCTGAAATGCCAGGCATCCCAGATGGTCCAGCCCCCCGACGAATATTCCATGAGGAGGAAATTTGTCAACAGACTCCCTCTGCTGATTGCTGAAGGAGTCCTCAAGTCCAGGGGCATGTCAGCAGAACATATGCTGATGGACCAAATTCTAATCGAAGTGCAAAGGATGGAGAGTGCACTCAAGCTTATCAACAATCACACCCATGCCCAGCAAGTTAAACAGACTGGTACTCATCCTGCCAACTTGGACAACTGAGTTGGCAATAAGCATTATACCAATGGCAAATATAGGTACACTCAGAAAGGGAATGTACTGTATAGAAAAGCTCTGGACAACACTCATGTCCAGAGAAGGGACCTGTCCAAACCACAGGGACAACACATGACTGGAATCAGTCATGAGAAAAAGAGTGTACCTGGAGATAGAAGCCCAAAGACCTCTGGCACAACATGTCAGAGCATCAAGTGCTACTGCTGTAAGGAAGGGCACTATGTGAACGAGTGCAATCAGAAGAATGCCATATCAAAGGATGGCAAGACTGGCAAGGCCAGACTATTTGCTGCCAAGGTGATTGAGGACAAGCATGCTGACAAATCTCCAGAAGCCCCAGACAATAAAACACCTTCCCATAATGAAGAAGATAGGGAAGCATCAACAGAAGAGGAGGTAGATGTCAACGATGAAGTCATTGACATCTATGGTGGATACTATGACAGTGATGATGATGGAGAGCCCATCACATACCTTGGGTCGATGGAGACACACGACTCCACCGAGGATGACAAAGAAATCCACTATGCTCAGATGGACATTGAGGAGTTGACTGTGGAAGGCAACCCAGTTGGGGACATGGAGCCAGATGATGAGGTGTCACCTGACGAGGAAGAAGATGAATTAATCAACCCATGGGGAATGGTGAATGCAATGGAAAATGAGGCAATGCCTCCTATGATGAATGATCACACCTGGCACTACTCAGAACACTTTGGTCTGACACATGTAGACAACTGTCAGACATGCAGAATATACAGAGCTCATATCATAAGAGATGACACTGCAAGCATTTCACAATTTTTCTTGAGAAAAAATGCTGAAAAAATTGAAGAAAGAGATACTCTTTTTTGACACATGTTTTCAAAGAGAAAAGGCAATAATAATGCTGTGTTTTCTTTGCATGATTTACTAAAAAACATTGGTTGATGCTAATACCCATTAGTGTAGAACCTAATGGGCATTACCATTAATTCATATTTTTTGGCAGAAAAGACAAAGAAATCATTACATTATATTCACCTTTTTTCTTTGAAAACAGCCAAAATAAAAGAGTATCTCTTTCTTCAATTTTTTCAGCATATTTTGGGAGGAAAAATTGTGAAATGCTTGCAGTGTGAGCTCACAGAGGTACCATCATTGATAGCTGCACATGCCATTCCCAGGCAGCAGAGGTGAAGAGCATATGACGAAGGATGGGACATGAGAGAGGAGGCAATGGGCGAAGCAGTCATTCCCCACATAGGATACATGTTGGAGGAATTGAATCATACAGAGGCCACCATTGACCTCACCATCACCCAACTGGATGACATGATAGAGGATGATCAACTGGTGGTAGACATGGCCGAGGTCCATGTGTCCCTGGCTAGTATAGGTCATCAGGTTGTGAGGATGCACAATTCCCTCCAGCCTAGGGGATGTGACACCTTGATGAGTGTCACATCCTCATGAGGGAATTCCAGATAGCCAGGACAGATGTAGACAGAACAGGGGAGCTAATTCAGGGTATTTGGGGAGCAGTGATCTGGAACAAATGATGGATGCAGCAAGCAGTACAGGAGAGTGAGCACCTCCGAAGGGAGCTGCAGAGACTGGCCAATAGGCTCTCACATGCTCATGAGAGCACAGGTGGTGATCCACATTCATATATTGATATGGAAGCCCCAGCAATCCCAGATGGCCCTTGACAACTGATGGCCCTCCATCCAACAGAAGAAACCAACTGTGCATTCCAATACAGGATGCATGCCAATACCACCACTACCCCTAGGCCAGCAATCCCCCCACAAGCATGCACTTGTGTGATAGTAAAGGCACAGGTCAATGGCTGCAAAGCATTGACCATGATAGACACAGGGAGCATGACCAACTTTGTGAGCCCTGCATTCACAAGAGTTGCCAAACTACCTACATTTACCCTGGCATCCCAGTTAACACTGCAAGCATTTCACAATTTTTCTTGAGAAAACATGCTGAAAAAATTGAAGAAAGAGATACTCTTTTTTGACACATGTTTTCAAAGAGAAAAGGCAATAATAACACATTGTTTTCTTTGCATGATTTACTAAAAAACATTGATTGATGCTAATACCCATTAGTGAAGAACCTAATGGGCATTACCATTAATTCATGTTTTTTGGCGGAAAAGACAAAGAAAATGTTACATTATATTCACCTTTTTTCTTTGAAAACAGCTGAAATAAAAGAGTATCTCTTTTTTCAATTTTTTCAGCATATTTTGGGATGAAAAATTGTGAAATCCTTGCAGTGTAACATTACAACTGGGATGTGTTGGAAGCTGGTATGAAGGCAATGCCTCTTATCTCTGACTCAATGCATCTTTGTTCTCATGAGCATGTCCTTGATGCAACTCTGCCAAAGAGTGCCATACAGAGTTAGGCAGTATATATACTTGTAGGGACATGCCTGTACTCTCCAGCTTTTAGCTGCCTTGCAACCAGGATAGCTTTCCTCTCAGACTTGCCTCTCAGAACTGCTTGCCTGGCCATAGAAGGGGTAAAACTATTAAGCCCTGGAGGTCAACCCTGGCAATACCACAAGAGCATTGATTGTGACTCTTGCCTCAGTGCCAACACTTGTCACTTTCAGCAGGTGAGGTATTCCAGCATGTAACAGTTTGGGGGAACCATCATTTTTAACAACTCTTCCAATCTCTCTCATCACTACCCTTGTGACCCCCCCTCAAAAACTATGTCTCAGAACATTGCTAATGCCAGTCTGCCCACCCCCACTGCTACACAAGACTGGACCACTGCTCCAGAGGAAGCCATTCAATTGGAAAGCAAAGACAATCAGGAAACTGCTGATGCAAAGTATGCCAAGCACCAGCACTGTAAGCAAGTTAAGAAGGAATGTAAGGCAGCTGAAGAAGCAGCAGCACATGAGAGGGAGGAAGCTGAGCACTGGGAGAAGGAGTGCCAGGACCAAGAGGAGCACTCATATGCCATCAACTCAGAGATGGAGTACTTTGAGGTGCTATTGAATCATCAGCAAGCAGAGGAGGACTGGGAGATGAACAGGTGGTCCAAGATGCTGGTAGTGGACAGGCTGAGGGTGAGTGTGCCAGTGCTGGCACAGTCAGGGAACTCAGGGCTGGCAGAGAGTTCAAAGGTGAAGGGTAAGGCTAAGGCATGTGACCCTGTGCTGGTTGGCCCATGTGCCCAATGTGTCAGAGCTGGTGTGGAGTGCACATTTGAGTTGGCAAGGGCAATGTGGGCCACTACTTCCAGGGAAGAGTGTACAGGAAAAATAGGGAAGGCTGAAGGAAAGAGATTCCTTGGTTCATCCCAAGGGGTGCTGAGTGAGGAAAGGAATGTGCAAAAAGCAAAGGGGACTTGGTGAAGGGAAATTCCATAGGAATAGGATGCTAAGGCTAGAATGGGGCATGGACTTGTAGACATGGGGCTCTGTATGCTATTTTTCCATTATTGAAGAAGCTGATAGACTTGATGGTGACACTGGAAACATGGAGGGAAACTCGAAAGACTCAATGCTAGGGACTTGAAGGCTCTCCCAACCTTCAGAAAATGACTCTAAAAGGTGGATGCTATATTATTCTGACACTTGGCTGGAATATTTATGGTACACAGGAAGTGACTACAGGTACAGAAAATTTTTAGAAAGAGTGACAAATAAAAAAAAGATGACACCTGTCAAATGTACAATATGTGCAACCCTGCATGTGTAAGTAAGTAGGGACTGTGTAGATGAATCATAGAAAGGACAAGAAGGGAAACCATAGCAGTACCAAAATCAATGAACCAGAATAAATGAATGATGGAAAAACCTCTCTCATGTGTGCCACTTGGGACCTCAGAGGGGGAGCAGATCATGGAAGAAGCAGCAGCAGTGGCTGTGCAGTGACTACAGTGGTGGTGACATGACAGGTGATGGGTGCTTGGAACCTGTATGGGGGTTGGAGCATGGCACATTGTGATTGGCTGGTCCTGTCAAAGGCCTAGACCTCTGGCTCAGGACTGTATGATCAGCTTTGGAATTTTGGGGAGAAGACAGTGAGGTGATCACGGAGTTGGCATGATGTGGAGCAGGTGACAGAATTCTCATACAGGATTCTTTGAACATGAGGTTGGGCAGGAAGGCATGAGGCAAGACTAGAGAAGTTCTGAGCTTGAGCAGGAATGGCTGAGAGTAGAGACATAGTGCACAAAATTTTACTTGTATGCCCAGAGAATTCCCATTCTCTACAGTGAGTAAGCACAGGAAAAAGTCATGTGACCAGTGCTCAGGCCTGAAGGAACAGTGCATGTTGCCAGGTGCCAAGAAGAAAAAGAAGTGAGGGGCTGAAGAAGCAACATCACCAAGAGCCAGTGAGAAGAAGAAATGGGTGTGAGCAAAGAGTCCAGAAGTGGAGGTACAAGCTGGGTCTTGAGATCTGAGAGTGTGGCTGGGGAGATTTTGGTGGCACAGGGGTTGCACACCATCATGGCAGCCATAGACTGGCATACCAGTGAGATGGCAAAACACCAGGAGATTGCCAAGCAGACCCAGCACATGCAGAGGTGGCTCAACAGCTGTCTCTATGACCTTCTTCAAGAGACCAAGTACTGGCAGATGGTGGAAGTAGAAGAGTCAAGTGATGAGGGAAGTACTGGTGAAGAGACCAGTGATGGGGAAACAGACAAGGATGCAGAAGGGGAGGAGGCCCCAGAGAGTGATCCAGAAGAGTGAGTACCAGGCCAGGGGCTGGTACTTGTAAATGCAAAGGTTTTGTCCTAGTTTGTTTGTGTTTTCATAGTCATGTTAGATTTGTCTCTGTGTGGGGGGTACCATAAAATGAAGACCAAGAGCCAGTAAGTAATGAGGGGGTCTGGAATTTACAGAACATGCTAAGACCAAGAGTAATGCAAGTGTAAGTAACAACATAGTTCAGAAGGAAACAAAATGAGAAAAGGTACATGAAGTAGTAACCAGTGGTGTACCAGTAGTAATGAGTGTTGTACTGGTACTTGACAAAACATACTGGAACATAGAAAGCTGTCTACCAGTGCTTGTAGCCAGTACTGGAATATTGACTAACTAACAGAAAATGAAGGTAAGTATCAGGCACAAAGTAACAAAAAGTGTTACAAGGGTTATACACAAAGGCACCATCCCCCTCTTAAGTACCAAGTCCATGAGGTACAGTGGGGGCTGGAGATACTGGAAAAGGGTGACAGGGGAAACACAAACAGAGGTTTCAAGTACCACAAGGGTACTGAAGTCAAAGGCTGGGGAAAGTGAGGGCTGGGAAGTGGCAATGAATGCTGGTCAGAGGTGTGGGGTGCCAGAGGATACTGGAGTTGTTGTTTTCCAGTTGGTGTGCATGAAAAAGGAGTGAGGTCTGGGGGTCCTACAAAGGGTGAGATGGCAATGAAGATGAGGCAGATGATAATGACTGCCACAGCATAACCCATGAATGGGTGAGAGCAGGGGTCCAGATGAAGAGTCTGCTCTATGACAGCTATCTCTCTTCTCTGCTGACAAGTTAAGGGCAGAGGAGGTCCAGGATGAAAATGTTGGAGGAAGGCTGGGGGAGGATGACAAGGGAGATGTGGGGGAACATAGTTGTTAGGGAATGATGACATTTCCAGTGAAATGATATTGGAGAGAGAGTGATGTTAGATAATCAAGAGAGTGTAGAGGTCTCTGTGTGGAGGAAATGTGTTGCTTAACATTCAATTAGAGAGACAATCTCCTCAAGGAAGGTTGGTTTTCACAAGTTGCCAAAAGGGGTAAACAGGGAAGCAAGTGTTGCCATGAAGGTTGAAGGGCACCTGTCTGAGAAAGTTCCAGAGTGTTGCCAAGCCAGAAGAAGAAAACTGGACCAGAACAAGGGTGCTGGTTCTTGTGCTTGGGGAGAGAGTCTGTAGGAAGGCAGAGTTGAAGGGGAAAGGTGGGAAGTGGGGAGTACACCAGGACAGGCTAGTGAGGTAGCCATGAAGACTAGTCCAGAAGAAGATGACTGAACAATGGAGTACTGGGTGAAGCCAGACCTGCAAAAAGCAGAAGTTGGAAGGGGCAGCAGGTTGTGTAGAAAAGGGCTGTAGGCAGCCTCAGTAGTGACTCAACTACTATATATTATAGTGTACCTGTAGGCAGCTACAGGTTATCAGTAAGTAAGTACTGGTAAAAGAATGTGTGAACATACCCTCAGTAGTGACTCAACTACTGAGGAAACAGTACCAAAATGTACTACTAAGTGCGCTCTAAGCGCTTATGTAAGCAAGTAAAAACTCGCACCAAATGTACATCACACAGGGGTGATTCAATCTCCAACACACCCCCTGAAGCTCCACTGTGTGATAAGTAGAAGTGCAGAAAATATAACTCAAGTGAATGTATACCCAATAATTCAATAAAAACGAGTGTTTATTCTGCTGCAAATGAGCTTCGAGTCCGGGTGGTATACGAGTGGTGTTTGGTCGTATTTGGCGCGCGATGTGGCAACTTCCCGTTTCGGAAATGCACGTAGTGTGCGCTCATCTTGACCTTGTACCGTGATGACGAGGCCGCCGTTTCGAATAACAAAAGATTTTCGATATTTCGCGACCGTCCGGGGGGTATCCCATGTCGCCAATATGTATTTGCAACATTCCAGAGGGGTTTCGCAAGTTCGCGAGGTGGCGGAATGGGAATAATGAGTTTAGAGGGCTTGCTGCCTCTCGTTTCGGATCTACTGACGTTTTTAGGTTTCGTCTTGATCCTGCCGCGTCGGCGTGGGTCCCTGAGGGTCCCAGAAGAGTGTGCGAAGTCGTTTCGAGCGGGTTTGGATGGCATAAGTAAGCCGTTTGGCCATTTGGCCCTGTGCTTGTCATCTCGCCTCATCTCGCTGCTGCGAGGGGGCCGTTTGGCCATACGAAGATTTCTCGGCCGTTTCGCACCACTCGGTGTCAATCCAGTATGCACCCCCTGCCACCAGTGGGTATTGGCGACGTTCCAGAGTCGCTTCGAGGGATTTCGGAGGAGTTGGAATATCTGCATGGGATGCCAGCTGTATGGTGCGGGCATCCACTCGTTTTCATTCGTCGTGCACCCCTGACTTCATTATAGTATATCCTCATCATCTTAGATCCTCCTGCAAGGTATTTGAAGTGTTTCGTAAGTGTGAAGAGGGACAGTGGTGGCCGCACAGGGGCCGCAAGTGTAAAGGGTGCATCCTTCCTGTCCACTTATCCACTTATCCCTTGAATATACACATGACCAGTGTTATATTGAGTGATGCAGTAAGGTAGAAAAGAAGTTAGTTCTACTTTGTGGGTGCCCTCCTTCACATGGGTGCCTATTACCATTATGTAATACCTGTACAGTACCAGAGTTCAACCACATTAATGAACTCCACATTAGCCCCTATCCAACCAAGGGCTACACCCAAAACAACTACTAAGCCAACAGTAATAGGTAAGGAGGGCTTACCCCTCCTTACACCCTCCCCCTGAAGAACCCACTTACAGGTTCTTCCAAGTCAGATGACAGTGAGACATCAGACACATATATATACTTTTAAACACACTTGTGTATATACAACACACCAGTGTGAGTGAGTAGGAGATGACAGCATAAGTGACATGGGTTTTACATGGGTGCAGGCCCATCCCTGTCAACCTCCATGGGTAGGTCCTGCATATTAGAGGCTGTTGGAACATCGAAGTCCCAGTCTTCGTCCTCAGTGGCCAGTATGACCCCTCCAACCCCCTCAACACCTTGCAGCATGTGTGTGCTGGCAGGTACAGGCTTGATGTCTTGGAAATCCCAAAGCCCTAATTCCTGGGTGCACTCCAAGTAATACTTGAGGGAGCACTTCTCAGCCAGACAATTGTCAACAGTACCACATAGGTAATCGCACTGCATCATGCTGTTGTGAACATGCTGTCCCTTCTTGCCAAGGGTGTCACTTTCGTCAACCAGGAAGTTGACACTCCAAGAGTAGAGGTTGTCGGCCTCCTGGAAGCTCAGCCCATTTCTGGTGAGGTATTGGGCTATTACAATGGGAGAGGGCATGATGTCCTTAGGCACATCCCAGATGCACTTGGTGTCAGGGATGATGGTTAGTCCCTCACTCTCTACTATGGATCTATATTGGCTGGTGACAGCAAATAGACAAGCAAGGTTGCGGCACCAACTGTGATGGTTGGAATCATAGCAAAAATGGGGGGCAAAGTACCCCTCCAATATGAAACCTCTGATTCATCAAATCAGAGCCAGCTCCTTGTCCTCTGCAAACTCCTCGATTGGCCTGGCTACCCCCAGGAAGCCTGACATCTCCTCTACATCCAGGCATCTCTGGATGTAGTCCTGCCACCATTGTATTGGTTCTCCCCAGGTTGGAGCCTTTCTGGGGCATTGGTCCTGGTGGGATCTCTTCTTCAGGTCCTGATGGTTGATTATTGGTGGGATCACATTCAGGGTTGTGATGGTGGCCTCAGGGATTCACTGCAAGTATTTCACAATTTCTCATCCCAAAATATGCTGAAAAAATTCAAAAAAGAGATACTCTTTTATTTGAGCTGTTTTCAAAGAAAAAAGGTGAATATAATGTAATGTTTTCTTTGTCTTTTCTGCCAAAAAACATGAATCAATGGTAATGCCCATTAGGTTCTTCACTAATGGGTATTAGCATCAATCAATGTTTTTTAGTAAATCATGCAAAGAAAACAAAGTGTTATTATTGCCTTTTCTCTTTGAAAATATGTGTCAAAAAAGAGTATCTCTTTCTTCAATTTTTTCAGCATGTTTTCTCAAGAAAAATTGTGAAATGCTTGCAGTGATTGCTATGACAGGAGGGGGAGCCACTACCAGTCGAGGTCTCTCCAACTGGGGAGCAGGAGTCAGCTTGCGAGGGATGATGTCCACCTCACAAGCCTCTATGGGTTCGGCCTGTTGTTCTACATGGACCAGGAGCGGGTTGGGAGCGAGTCCTGTGATGGAGGACTTGTAACTTTCATGCTTGGATTTGCCCTTGGCTGCCATCCAAGCAGGGGGGTGCCATTGTGAGAGAGCATAGGCAGCTACTGCATTTTTGGCCAGTTTCTGTCCCATGCAGTTGTCGACATTGGCCAGGTACCTGTTAATCCAGGTGACAAGGCATTGGGCCATCCTGGCATTCGGTGCATTGCTCTCATCATCTTCTCTAGCAGTGCAAGCATAGACATTGTCTATCTCACAGGGGTCATTGAGCAGGTGCACTGCTCCTGGGGGGACTGCTCTGAATAAGGCTGGAGCATAGCCTGAGGATATTGCCCTCTCCACATCATGATGATGGGGGGCTTTGAACTGGTAAAGGTTCTGCTGAACCCAAACATGCAGAAATTTCCTGCTGTTCAGCAGAACGAAGGCCTGGTGAGGGTGTTCCCTCTGATTGACAGGAAACATGGTAGTGGCCTCTTTGAGGCAGTCAGTCAGGAGGGGGTGTTTGGGATGAGGCCATGTTTCCATGGTCTCATTGGGAGTGTTGTATAGCATCTCATGGGGTTCCTCACAAGACACAGGAGGGTCTGGGACAGGTACAGGGGTGGTGGCATGAGGAGGGGAGCGAAGTTGTTGACGTGTAGTGGGGGGCACCCCACTCCCTCCCCCTGAAAGATGAGCCACCAGGCTCGAGGATGAAGGTCCAGCACCTGCCAGCTGGGGGGGGGCAGTTGTGGCAGGGATGGGACTCCAGGGAGGCAATGCATGCACGTTCAAATTCATGGTCCTCCTTGATGCACTCACACTCATCCTGATAGTGGTGAGCATGGGACCACCAGTAGTCCCTGTTGGCCCAGAGTTGGTCGACCTCTTGCCACAATGTCAGAGTGTCATCCAGACCAAGGAGGTGGGACAGCACACACACACAGTCAGAGCATGCATGGATGAGGTCAGGGGACCCTAGGACCAAGTCTTGTGCCATGTGCAGTGCATATGCAGAACACGCACTGCAGCTGTCTTGCTGACCACAGTTGTTGTGGACTACCATGCTGAACTCACTGGCATGCCAGTGGCGATGGGGTGGGGAGGCCAAATGCTCACAATGATGCTTGACATCGTGTGAGCAGGATTGAGGGGGGTGAGGAGACTGGGACCTGGTCCATGGGTGCTCTGGTGAGCAATGGCGAGGGGAGGAGTCATCCCTCATGTGTTGTTTGGAGGCATGATGACATGTCCTGTCCTTGGGGGTCATGGACATGTCAGAGAAGGCAGCAGCATCCTCATATGAGGACACTGCTGGGGTCTGAGGGGTAGAGTATCAGCAGGACATGGTGTACGAGATGGGTAGGGGTAACAACTAAATGTGGTAAGAAGCAAAAACAGAGAAAAAAAATCAGAAAGTTGTGTAAGCGGAACAATTGCATAATCAAGGCAAACTTTATAATTAGGGTGGGAATGTTCACTTGTAAGATATGTAACCAACTGTAAAACCTATTAGGCTGGCAGCAAGTCCAAACATAGGTCCATGGGAGAAAGTTCATGGGAGAGAACAGTGCAGTCACATGTGGTGAACAGAGGCGAAGCACAAGCCAGTTTGCTACTATGCAATAGCTTTTGTAGTATGCTGACTGCATTTAGGCAGTTGGCGGGGTTCGTCCACACTGTGTAACTCGAGGTACCTATCCAGGGCCTTGAGATCCTTGCAGTGCAGGTAAGGTTCCCAAGTGGAGTTGCCCAGGCTCCACTTGACTAGGAATTCCAGCTGATGGCCCACCCACCAGTGGGCATTTACTTTGTCTACTAGCCATTCTGCGTCATCAGGTAGTCCCACATCATAGAAGATGTGGGCATCACATTTGGGGAACATTGTGTCATCATTGGGTTCATGGTGACACAGGAGATTGGCATGGAACATGGGGTGGATGCATTTTTCCCAGAGTTGTGTTGGCAGCTCCAGGGTGTACATGTCCATAGATGGATTAGCTTGAATAACTTTCATGGGGCCAATATACTTGGGGAGGAGCTTTCATGCATGTCCCTTGGGCAAGGTGAGATTCTTCATGGATAGGTACACCAGGTCTCCCTCATTGTACTTCCCTCCTTCCCTCCATCATTTGTTAGCATGGTGTGTCTGCACCACATGGGCCTCAATTATGGTGTCATGTGCCATCACCAGGTTTTCCTTTGCTTGACAGATGAAGGATGTTACCCCAGGAGCAGTTATGACCGACTGCTCCTTGACATTAGGCAGTGATCAGGGCAAGTACCTGTATGTCAGCTTGAATGGTGTGAATCCCATTGAGCTGCTTATGCTCAAGTTGATGGCAAACTCAACCATTGGTAGTTTCTCAGCCCAGTCTCATTGATCTGGGGAGACCAGGCCTTGTAGGATTTGTGATACATTCCATATTGCTCATTTGGAAGCTCCATCTGTTTGAGGATGGAAGGCCATGGACATTAGTAGCTTCATGTCCAGGAGGCAGTGGACCTTGTGCCAGAATTGTGATGTGAATTTGGCATCATGGTCAGATATGATCATGTCAGGGAGACTGTGTAACCACACGATCTCCTGAATGAATGCCCATGTGAGTTCCAATGCCCATATGGTGGTGGTGACTGGCACAAGATGTATCAATGACATTAATCAACATAGGACTACCCATAGGTAGTCAGCACCATTGCTTTTGGGGAAAGGGCCAATGAAGTCCATTGTGATGGAGTTCCATGGCCTCTTAGGGATCAGCAGGGAGTGTAGTAGACTGGCAGGGCATGCATTGTCAGCCTTGGTGGTCTGGCACACTGGGCATGATCTACAGAAGTGGTTGATGTCTTTGCCTATGCCAGGCCACCAGAAGTGTTGACAGATGTAGTCTCCAGTGTGCAGTGCTCCAAAGTGACTGAGCATCTTGTGTGCATGCTCAATTACTTGTGCCATCAATTGATCGTTTCTCCAGTCTACCTGAGGGAGACAGAGTACTCTGTCTCCCATCATGACCTTCAAGTAGATCAGTCCATCATTGACATCAAATCCTTTGTGGTGATCTGGGTGTAGTATCACCTTTGCCAGGATGGGATCTGCTGGGTAGCCCTGCCTGATGCAGTCAACAAAGCCACACTCCCCCTGGAAGTGGGTAACAAGTGTGTGTGGGTTTCCTGCAGAGTCAAGTAGAGTAGGATCCTCACTTGTGGAGGTGCAAGTGGGTTCTCCCCTTCCCTGCTCTGCATGTTGTCTCAGCACATCAGCTTCCATTCAATGCTCTTCTGTCAGTTCTCTCATTGTTGGTGTCTTGTCTCACATTGCTGCAAGACACAATTCCCTCAACCTGTCGATTGGAAGGTCATCTCCCTCTGGATCGAGTCGAATGTCAGCAGTTGCCCATTTGACAGTCTCCTGTGCTTCATCCCCTCTGTCTGTCTCATAATATCGAGACAGGCAATCAGCCACTTTGTTCTCTGACCCCTTGACATATATGATCTCAGTGTCAAAGTGTGATAGGTAGTCCATCCAGCACATCTGCCAGCTGGATAGGCATTGTTGTGTGTGAAGAAACTGGAGGGCCTCGTGATCTGTGATCACCTTGAAGTGGAATCCCAAGAGCTTGTCCTCCCACTTCAGTAGCACCTCAAGTATGGCAAGAGTTTCCCTCTTGAATGTCCGATAGTTGTGCTGGGCATCCATGAGCTTCTTTGACATGAAGCCAGCTGGTTGACAGCCTTGCCAGGTTGGGCCTTGACTGTATAGCGCCCCTATACCATATAGGGATGCATCACAGATGAGCCAGATTGGCTCATTTGATCTTGGGTCTATTGGTTGCAGGATGGGATATTTACAGGTGAGGTCTTTGATTGCCTGGAAACATCTGTCATGAATTTCGTGCCAGAGGAATGGGTGGCCATTCCTCTGGATCCCTGTTAGAGGTGTCATGTATGCAGATACATCTGGCATGAATGGTGCCAGATATTCGACCAAGCCCACAAACTGTTGTATCTTGTTCAGGTTCCTGGGCTTCCTCCAATTGCAGATGCAGGCCATCTTGTCCTCATCTGCATGGACTCCTCTGTCATCAATTATGTGACTGAGGCAATCTAGTCTCTTGGCGAACAGGTTGACCTTATCCCTTTCAAGATAGAAATTGGCCTTCACTAGTGCATCAAGCACAAGGGACACATGTTCCATGTGGTCCTCTATTGTGTCACTGTACATGAATGCATTGTCTAAGTATGCATGTACTATCCTAGCTATATACTCCTGCAATGTCACCATTATCAACCATTGGAAGGTGGCTGGTGCATTGCAGTCTCCTTGCTGCATGACATGACTCAGGAAGGTGCCAAAGACAGTTGAGAAAGCTGTCTTTGGGACATTGTTGGGATCGATTCTGACTTGTTCGTATGCATTCAACAAGTTGATTTTTGAGCAATACTTTGCTTGTGCAATGTCCATCCTGATCTGGTCTTGGTCAGGGAATGGGGTGACATCCTTGACCATGTTGTCATTGTGCTTCCTGCAGTCAATGACCATCCTGAGTTTCCCATTCTTTTTAGGGATGCAGAGCATTGGGGCCACTTGCAACATGCTTGCTCTCTCCCACCATCCAGCTTTCATATACAGTTGGATCTTTTCTGCCAGCTGAGGTTTCAGTGAGTCCAGGCAGCATGGCAAATGGTAGGTGTAATGCATACCCTCATCAATCAAGGGTATGCAGTGATTGACTTCTTGGAGTGGTGGCATCTTTGCAACCACTCCCTTCATGTGATCCTCATATTTTTTATATAGTTCTTCCCTCAGATGAGGAACATCCTCATCTGAGTATTTCTGGGGCTTCATATGTGCAAGCGTAGCTTGCTGTTCACCTCTGAGTGCTGACATAGATTCCTCACGACTTTGGTGAGGCATGGCAGGGCCAGGATTATTCCTCATTGGTATGGCCCCACCAGATAGTCAGGTACTCTTTGGTGTCGAGGATGGTGTCTCCTTATGCTGTCCTTTCTCCTGTGGTCAATTTTCCACAGAACTGGATACATCCAGTTCTGTGAGTGCAGGGATGGTGGTACCCCCAACCTCTATTGTATTCATATTGAATTTTAATTGCATGCCATGTGATCTGAGGAAGGGGATGCTGAGGATGCAGTCATATCGATCAATATTTGCGATGTCGAAATAGGTGTTGCATGAGAAGGCTCCCAGCTGTAGCTTCATCTGGGAGCCATGCATGATCTTTGAGTGGCTTCCAACACATCCCAGTTGTAATGTTAACTGGGATGCCAGGGTAAACATAGGTAGTTTGGTGACTGTTGTGAATGCAGGGCTCATGAAGTTGGTTGTGCTCCCTGTGTCTATCATGGTCAATGCTTTGCAGCCATTGACCTGTGCCTTTACTATCACACAAGTGTGTGCTTGTGGGGGGATTGCTGGCCTAGGGGTAGTGGTGGTATTGGCATGCATCCCATATCAGAATGCATGGTTGGTTTCTTCTGTTGGACAGAGGGCCATCAGTCATCAAGGGCCATCTGGGATTGCTGGGGCTTCTGTATTGATATATGAACGTGGATCACCACCTGTGCTCTTACGAGCACATGAGAGCCTATTGGCCAGTCTCCACAGCTCCCTTCAGAGGTGCTCACTCTCCTGTACTGCTTGCTGCATCTGTTGTTTGTTCTGGATTACTGCTCCCCAAATACCCTGAATTAGCTCCCCCATTCTGTCTACATCTGTCCTGGCCATCTGGAATTCCCTCAATGAGGATGTGACACTCATTGAGGTGTCATGTCCCCTAGGCTGGAGGGAATTGTGCATCCTCATGACCTGATGACCTATACTAGCCAGGGATGCATGGACCTTGGCCACATCTACCACTGGTCAATCATCCTCTATCATGTCATCCAGTTGGGCAATGGTGAGGTCAATGGTGGCCTCTGTATGATTCAATTCCTCCAACACATATCCTATGTGGGGAATGACTGCTTCACCTGTTGCCTCCTCTCTTGTGTCCCATCCTTCATCATATGCTCTTCATCTCTGCTGCCTGGGAATGGCACATGTGGCTATCAATGATGGTACCTCTGCAAGCTCATCTCTTATGATATGAGCTCTGTATATTCTGCACAACTGACAGTCATCTATGTGTGTCAGACTGAAGTGTTCCAAGTAGTGCCAGGTGTGATTGTTCATCATAGGAGGCATTGCCTCATTTTCCATTGCATTCACCATTCCCCATGGGTCGATTAATTCATCTTCTTCCTTGTCAGGTGACACCTCATCATCTGGCTCCATGTCCCCAACTGGGTTGCCTTCCACAGTCAGCTCCTCGACATCCATCCAAGCATAGTGGATTTCTTTGTCATCCTCAGTGGAGTCATGTGTCTCCATCAACCCAAGGTATGTGATGGGCTCTCCATCATCATCACTGTCATAGTATCCACTGTAGATGTCAATGACTTTGTCATCAACATCTACCTCCTCTTCTGTTGATGCTTCCCTATCTTCTTCATTGTGGGAAGGTGTTTTATCATCCAGGGCTTCTGGAGATTTGTCAGCATGCTCATCCTCAATCACCTCGGTGGCAAATAGTCTGGCCTTGCCAGTCTTGCTGTCCTTCGATATGGCATTCTTCTGATCACACTTGTTCGCATAGTGCCCTTCCTTACTACAGTGGTAGCACTTGATGCTCTGACACATCATGCTGGAGGTCTTTGGGCTTCTATCTCTGGGTACACTCTTTTTCTTGGGACTGATTCCAGTCACATGTTGTCCCTGTGGTTTGGATGGGTCCCTTCTCTGGACATGAGCATTGTCCAGAGCTTTTCTATACAGTACATTCCCTTTCTGAGTGTACCTATATTCACCATCGGTATAATGCTTATTGCCAACTTGGTTGTCCGAGTTGGTGGGACCAGTACCAGTCTGTTTAACTTGCTGGGTGTGGGTGTGATTGTTGATAAGCTTGAGTGCACTCTCCATCCTTTGCACTTTGATTAGAATTTGGTCCATTGGCATATGTTCTGCCAACATGCCCCTGGACTTGAGGACTCCTTCAGCAATCAGCAGAGGGAGTCTGTTGACAAATTTCCTCCTCATGGAATATTCATCAGGGGGCTGGACCATCCAGGATGCCCAGCATTTCAGGTCATTGTAGAAAGCAAGTACTCCCCTTGTGGCAGAGTACTTGGTATTATCATATTGTTCAGCGGCATTTTGGGTGGATGCTTTGTGAATGAATTGGGTGAACATGGCACACACAAAATCCTCGAATGTCCAGTTGCAGATTGTGCAGTCTGGGCCATCAACTTCTTGATTGAACCACTGCACAGCCATTCCCTCTAGACAGGTCCCAGCATATGTGATGCAGTCTGCATCATGGGCAGGCCCTGTCACCTTATAGATCTTCAACCAGTGCAATATCTGGTTGACCCATTCATCGAAGGTGTCAATATCATCTTGACCTCTATAATTTTTTGGTTGTGCAATTTTGATTGATTTTACTTCTGGACCTGTGGGGGCCATGTGATGGCCTACTGCCTCGTATATTCTCTGATGATACTTTTCTAGGAGAGAGTCTGTATATCCACTCATACTGGGTGTTAATCCTCAGTGTGAGTGTACCCCTGTTGATTGTCCGTGGCTGCAGTGATCACATTTGTCCTCATTGTCTCTATGATTTTGATGAGGAATCAGGATTTGTCTTCTCCTGCAGTCATCGTCACAATCATCTCGATCATTTTGGCAGTGATAATCATTGTCCAGGTCATCATCTGGATCATCATCTGGGTCCTCATCAGGGTGTCCTGTGGCTGCTCCCCAACTGTAATCCTCTTCTTCTTTAAAGCCTCATTCCAGATGAGGTGGGACTTTGTGATCATTTATCACTTGGTATCTGGTTGCCCTATTCATTGAAGTCTCTGTTGATCCCACTCCACATGAATTGCATCTCCATGGAGTGTCTTCTTTCCTGCATTCAGTTCTTTCATGCTCTTCTTCATAGTGGACTTCCTTCTTCATAGTGTGAGTGGGGCCTCATCCTTCCTTGCTGGCTCTATCATGTGTGCTTTTGATGTCAGGCATGTCCACTAAGTCATACAGTTTTTTGAATGTACATGCCTGGTGACCACATTCATCCTGGTCACCAAAGCTCTCCCATTGGGAGGTGCATTCGGTTAAGATTTCTTTTAGTTCTCTGACAAATTCAGGGAAGTAGGTGGCTTTTTTCTGGTATCAACTTTTTCTTTTCCCTTTCCCAATCCTTCTGGTCTTGTATTCTCTACAAGAGCAGTTTCAGTAGTGAGTTCAGTTAGGGCACTTGGCCCTTCATCTAGAATTATGGTGCAGTCAGCCTCATCAGGGTTTTCTCACATGACCATCTCAGACAATCATGCTTGTAAGAAGTCATTGACCCTTCCTGATGGTGGCAGATCATCACCATATAAGTCCTCTTGATCTCTATTGGGCTCGAGAGGTTTTGTTGTGCTGCGAGAAGTTTTCTTCTCCAGCATGGAATTTTTGTTTGACTTGGGTGCCATAACACTTTTGGGTGTGTAAAAAATTGTAAAGGGTGTGTCCTTCTTGTCCACTTATTCACTTATCCCTCAAATATACACATGACCAGTGTTATATTGAGTGATGCAGTAAGGTAGAAAAGAAGTTAGTTCTACTTCACGGGTGCCCTCCTTCACATGGGTGCCCATTACCATTATGTAATACCTGTACAGTACTGGAGTTCAACCACATTAATGAACTCCATGTTAGCCCCTATCCAACCAGGGGCTATGCCCAAAACAACTACTAAGCCAACAGTAATAGGTAAGGAGGGCTTACCCCTCCTTACAGCAAGTGCATGGTAGGTGTTTTGCCTTATATGTGTGCTGTTGATGCTTTCAGCTCTTCTCTTGATTCTTCCATGATGATGGGTGAGCCTGGCAGTTCTAGGAATGGAGCGAATGAAGTTTGAAGGTGGCTCGGGTGGCGCAGCCAAGCCATTTGGCGGTTTCACTGATTGTTCAGTGTGCTGACCCTCACTGTCAGCCAGTAATGGCATACTTCACTTTGTATCACAATTGGGTGGCCATGCTTTCCAGTATGGTATTCCAGATGGTGTCATGAGTGGCCGCAGTGGCCACATGGACACCACTTTGGCACAATGGCTGTCCTGCCTTGTGCATGTGTTGCTGACATTTTCAGCTCTCAGTTTGAGTCTTCCATGACAATGGGTGACCCTGTAGAGCTGAGCAGTGTGCTGGACATGGTTCAGAGATGGCCCAGGTTGCACAGGTGAGCCATTTGACCAGTTTGTGCATCGATCAAGGCACCAACATTCCATTTCAGCCAGCAGTACATTGTTTTGCTGAATGTTGGGCTCAGAAGGCCATGTTTCCTGGTATGACAGATCAGGTGGTGTCACCGGCATGGGTAGGGGCTGTTTGGCCTGTTGCAGGATGAGAGGTTTGGTGTGAGTGCCAGGTGGGTCTGGTATGTTAGCGATCATCTCGCTGCTTGTCTGGGTGCACTGATTCTGTTTTACCAGTGTTTGTGGTATGCTTTCAATAGCACGTCCACTGGCCACTCTGGTGATGTCACCTTCGGGTTTGAGAGCCTTCGAGCTCAACTCTGGTGAGTCCTGGCTGTCCTGGGTCTCATCCCTTGCACACTGACTCCTCTTGTCAGGTGCTTCAAGTGCATTCACACATTCATTCTGCTGTGTTTGACCTGTAACCCCAATCTCCACCCCCAGTAGGTGAGAATCTACTACCTGCTGCACATCTATGACCTTGGTATTGGGCTTCGTGTGCTCAGCCTCAGTCTTGGTGCAGTCACTTGAAATGTTTAGGGAATCATCCTCCTCTTCATGTGAATATTCCAGTTCGTTGTTACTGTTGCCAGCGCTCTGAGTGCTCTCTTCAGTCACATACTGCTTGGATGGCATGTCATGCTCTCAAGTGGCTTCATCAACAACCTTCTGACTCTCTGGTCTCGGAATTTGACCATAGTGATTCTTGAGGTAGGTGAAAGTTTTGTGTGGGGTATCCAGATGCATACATAGAATTAGGATCAAGTCAGGTAGACCAGATATGATAGTATGGTGGACCATAGCAGTCCATTGTCGCCATGCATCATCAGTGGCTTGCCAGTCTGTGATGCTATCTCGTTCCTCATCAGTTTGTGGTGTCCATCTGGAACCATCTCCCTGTAGTAACTTTGGAGTGGAAGGTCATGTTTCAGACCCATCTAGGTAACTCATCAAGCCATCTTCAGAGATGGCCTTCAGCACCCAACTGCCATAGGTGTGCCAGTTGCAGCTGTCTTCTGCAAGCTCAGGTTCCATAGAGTATATCCTATTACTTTCGAGTGAAATAGAGATATTTTGTAGCGAGCTTGAGTAGCTTCTTGTTCGAGTCAACTGCGAGTTGCCTACAATAAAATTTTCTGCACTAGGTGGGGCTCATAACCTGTAGAAAAGGGCTGTAGGCAGCCTCAGTAGTGACTCAACTACTATATATTATAGTGTACCTGTAGGCAGCTACAGGTTATCAGTAAGTAAGTACTGGTAAAAGAATGTGTGAACATACCCTCAGTAGTGACTTAACTACTGAGGAAACAGTACCAAAATGTACTACTAAGTGCGCTCTAAGCGCTTATGTAAGCAAGTAAAAACTCGCACCAAATGTACATCACACAGGGGTGATTCAATCTCCAACAGGTTGGAGTGTAGGTCAGAGTGCTTGAGAGCAAGAGTGTCAAAAGCCAGGATTACCAGGACAGAGACAAAAAATGGGCTGGCATTCTGTGGGCAAAGGCCAGAACAAGTACTACTCCAAACCCAATCAATCAATAGATCATGTAAGGGGAGTTAGTGATTTCCTAGTACCAATGCTTAAGAACCCAACAAAAAACTACAAATGTTACCAAGGGTAACCCTGCTGCATGGAGTATCATAGATGCTTCACAGAGTCCAGAGACAGAGTTTGTCTGGAGTTAGACTGGGGTTTGGTGAGACTAACCTCAGGCCTTTTTAGGGGCCATTTAGGTAATCAGGAACAACCAGTGACTCAGAAAAAGTTAGTGAGTCAACCATTGACACAGGCCAGAGAAGGTCCAGTGTCCATTGCAGGGAGATGGAGTGAGAGTTGATGGACAGGCACCAGGCCATGTCCAGGGGGGGTAACAACAGAGTGTTAGACATCACCACATGAACAATAGCAAACCTATCCAAATGGGAGTGATAATATACTGTTAGAACCATGTCCAAGGGTTAGGTCTGGACCAGAAAATTGAGTGCTGGCATAGTTCCAGCAAGGGGATCATGAGTTCCAGGACCTACAGAGTTGGCACAACACCCACATTGGCCTCAGCTTGTGAACTGGGCCCTTGGGTAGGTTCTGGGTATGCTGAGTGACTAGGCAAGGCAATAGGCAGGGGAGTATAGTTTGGAGGTTTGGCTTGGGGTTCAACTTGGAAGTTCTAGCTGATAACCAGCTCAGAGTTCAGATTGATACTATCACTGGGTATCTACAGAAGTAACTACATGGCTTATATACCTAAGTACCAGAAGTACTAATGCTGGTGTACCAGCAGTATTGGTAACCCATAGTACTAAAGCTATGTATGGAGCAACTAATCTACCAACTGGGTGGTTGAAAGCTGGTCTACTGGTGGCTGAAACAGGTACTACAGAATGGGGAAGCTATGCTAAAGTGAAACCTACAAAACTATATACTGAACAAAGGAAAGGCAGTGTACCAGGGTCTGAGCTCCAGGGTCCAGAGATCAGTGTTATACATACTGGAAGAAGGCTATCTACCAGGAGTAATACCAATTAGCAAAGTGTGATAGCCAGGAGTTGCACAATCATGACACCCTGTAATCTTAAATGTATGGAAGTACTGCAATATCTGGCCTAGCCAGTCATCAAATTTTTCCAGGTCATCCTGGCCTCTGTATTTTCCAGGCTTTGGTGGACTCATAGCCTTCACCTCCAGCCCAACTTGGCCCATTGGTAAACTGACTTGTTCCCAGATGCACTGAGCATATCTGTTCTGCATAAACTCCATATATCTTGTATTTCCCACTTCAGTCACCCCCCAAATGAGACCTATATCTAGCCATGTACAAGGTTTCAACTCCATCCAATAAGTATTGCATGTGCTAGAAGGCAGCCAAGTTTTTTGGACCATGGGAAAGTGACTGAAGATTTTAGGAGACTTGTAAAGAAACCCTTTCCCATGGTCCAAAAAACTTGGCTGCCTTCTAGCACCTGCAATACTTATCGGATGGAGTTGAAACCTTGTACATGGCTAGATATACATTGCTGGCACACTCTCCAGCAATTAAAATGGAAGTTATTAATGTGGGTGATGTGTGATTCCCATCTGAAGAAAAAGGTGAAAAAGTGAACCAACACCTGATCTGTCATCTAAACCACCCAAATGGTTTTGCATGGACCTTCTACCATGGACCCTCCCTGCTCCCAGGCCATTGGAAAATATTTTGTTTTCTTTGTCTTTTCTGTGCAAAAAAATGAATTGATGGTAGTGCTGATTAGCTTCTAAGCTAATGGGTATTACCATCAATCAATGTTTTGTGGAAAGTCATGCAAAGAAAAGAAGATATTATTTTTGCCTTTTCTCTTTGAAAACAGCTGTCAAAAAAGAGTATCACTTTCTTCAATTTTTTCAGCATGTTTTCTGAAGAAAAATTGTGAAATGCTTGCAGTGAAGGTTGCCCAGAGAATTGCCCACATAGCCTGGTGAATTGCCAATGCTACCTGGAGAATCACCAATGTGGCCTGGAGAATTGCCAACATGGCCTGGTGAATTGCCAACACTCCCTGGGGAATTGCCAACATGGCCTGGTGAATTGCCAACATGGCCTGGTGAATTGCCAACATGGCCTGGTGAATTGCCAACACTCCCTGGAGAATCACCAGCATAGCCTAGCTTTCAGGCTGGAAAATGCTCTATATCACCCACAGTGAGGTCCATATTAAGCTGGAGAAACTCCCATACTATGGTCCATTTTTGAATGGGAGAATGCTCCACATCACCTACTCTGAGGTCCATTTGAAGCTGGAGAAAGTGCCACATAATCCAAACTAAGGTCCATTTTAGGCTGGAGAAAGCCCCATGTTGTCCACAGTCAGGTCTATTTTACACTGGAGAAAGTTCCATACCACTCTCTGTGAGGTCCATTTTAGGCTGGAGAAAGCCCCATGTTGTCCATGGTCAGGTCTATTTTACACTGGAGAAAGTCCCATACCACTCTCTGTGAGGTCCATTCTCAGCTGGAGAAACACCCATGGGGACCCCTGCCACTCTATGGTGTCTTTGGTGAATCTCCAGGCATGGTGATTCACCAGCACCAGCTGGGAATTCCCAACCCCAGTAGACCTATTAGATATATACATCTGTAGAAATATATAGACCTAATAGGTCTCATTTGGGGGGTGACTGAAGTGTATTTCCTGGGGTATATCCCCTTAAATAATTAGGTCAATTGCCCTGTATCATGGGGTGACCACTGACTTGGGGAACATTCCCACTGATGATATCTATCATCATCTTTGTCATTGTCAGGGTCATCACCTCCAGGAGGGCTGCCCCCAGGGAATCCTCCACTGGGAGGTCCACCTCCATGGTATCCTTGAGGGTCATCCCCTTGATCATTACCAATTGGAGGATCTCCTCCATATGGGCTTTGGCTGGGAGGTCTATTACCTTCTCCTTGCCTTTCATTTCCTTCAGAAGGGTGTCCTCCTTCTCTTGCAGCTTCATTCACCACTGTTATGGCATGGTCTCTGGCCATTTGATGGAGGATGGCAGTCCCTCTTTGGGTGCCAAATATCTGTCTGATTATGTCAGAATCATGCCTTGAGAAGTATACCAGGTGATTTAGCATGTCAGGGGTGAATCCCCTTCTGATGTAGTCTGCCCTTCCTGGTGCATTAGAGCTTCTATTTGGAAGGTTTTCCCTCCTGGCAGGCCCTTCCTGCTGCAGCTGAGGGGTAAGATCCTCCCTCTTTACCCATATCTCAGTGTTCAGGCTTCCAGCTCTGCTGGTGTGATCATCACTGTTTCTCCTTGCCAGTGCATGTCTAATACATGCTATTGCTTCAGCATGGTGCTGACCAGGATTTACCCCATGGTTGTGAAACTCCTCAGGGCCATACCCATAATCCAGCCACTGTCATTCAACATTTAGGAGGAACTTGTTCATGATTTTGACTGCCACATGTGGGTCAATTGGGGGTCTCCCTCACTTGTCCCTCTCATGGAAGCCTTGTTGCCTTCAGTATAGATGACTAGAGTGGGGGACTCATTCCCTCATGGGGTTGCAGGGTTTGGTGATAACCATGAGATGTTCTTCTCCATCTGTTGAGGAGTTAAAGGACTCAACAAGTTGTCCTTTCTCTCTGCCATGTCCCTTGTACCCTGGTCAGTACTACTCCCCAGTGTCATTGACAGTCTCAACCCTCCTGGCATGGGCACTGCAGCTCCTGGCTGATTTGCACTCATGTCCTCTTGGGTATTGTAAGATTGAAGGGCTTTTCCCTTCTTCTTGGTCTTTTTATTAGCTTTTTGGACCTTGGGGGGTCCTTCTGGGATACAATGATTATTTTCATCAGGCAGGGGATCACCTCTGCCATCTGGTGTCTTCATCATTCCCAACTTTACAGCATGTGCATACATGCAAGTAGCTGTGTGACCCATATTGTGAATACTCAATTACATAGTTCAAAAAAAATGTAAGGGTTGTGGCCTTTCATCTTAAGATCACTCTCATGAACTGTACCATTTGGTATTTGCAAAGTATGATATGTAAAGACAAAAGACTGTCCTAAGTAAATTTTCCAAAACATCATATATGTGATGAGCTGCCAGGCATGTGATACCAGAGTACCTCATGCCTGTGATTGATAACAAGCACCATATTTGGTGCACCCCTAACAGTACAGGTAATGATGGCTTTGTCAAGAAGCCTCCCAACTTTATCAACATTCAGCTGCAAGCATTCTCTTCACCCCACCCCCTGATGCCCCACCAGCTTCCCCTGTGGTGTTTGCCAGTTCTGCTCCACCATCAGTTGCAGGCACTACATGATTGAGTAAGAAGCATTCCATCACAGGTGCAGTTGCTCAGTCTAGTACCCCATTGAGGGATCCAGTATCAGTGCAAGAGGCTCTGCAGACTATTTCACTTGAGGATGATGGAGAATGGTCATTGAAGAGAGCAAAGAAGGCTAAGGACCAATCCACTCAAGCTGCCCTCATCAGTGCACAGGGCTCCCTGTCATATCTTGGTTCCATTCTCTTGTCATCATTGCTGGCTGCCACACAGCAGATATGGGCTGATAAGATGCAAGTTGCCCTAAAGATGGTTGAAGAGCATGACAAGGACCTCCCCATCAAAGTGAAGTTGGCATTGATGGAAGCACTTTGTGTGGACATGGGTGCAATTGATTTATATATGATGCTACATGATAGGGAGCTCTGCAGAAACTGGATTCAATGTTGCCTTTGCCACCTCAAACTTGTCCCTGAAAATTATATGCTGTAGTGCTTGTACTGTACTTGAAGTTTGTCATTCATAGCTGTATCACAATCAAAAGTGCTGTGTTTGTCTCACACTTAAAGAACAGTTGATGAAACATCATTTTTTTTCAAGAAGCAAAGTGACAAAATGTACAACTAAACTTGAACTTTTGCATGTAAATGACTCTGGTAATCATTCCAGATGGCTTCAGCAATAGCATCACAAAAGGCTTTGATGGAAAGTTGCTGGGAGGGGGTGTCATTCTTGCTCTGTTCTACATCCCACACATTCTCACCTCCCAGCTCATCACTGCCACCTGCCTCATCATTCTCACCTCCCAGTTCATCACTGCCATCTGCCTCAAAGTCCTGACCATCTCCACTATCCCCCTGTTCTATCAAAGTAGTAAAATCTTGTGCAGTATCAATGTCTTGTACCTGGCCATGTGATGTGATTACATTGTGTAGGATGCAGAGTGAAACCAGAATAAGACCCTGAATCTCAATAGAGTATTCAGGGGCAAGAAGGAGAATTCAAAACTGACATTTGATGATGCCAAAGATTTGTTCAATAATGTTCTGTGCAGACATGTGACATAGGTTGAACAACTCTAGAATCTTTGTTTGCAGGCCTGCAAAATGTGAATAAGAACATCAGCATATTTTTGGTAGTATAAACAGGAATACCTCAGTGATGCCTGGCACCATTTGGCCAGGTGATAGTGAGTGTTGTGGTAAGGAACAAGGACCCTTGATGACAATGCAAATCCAGCATTGCTGAGCAGATATTTTCCTTCTGGTATGTCAAGGCTTGATGCACATGCATCCTGGAAAACCCACACATCTTTGCCAATCCCTCCCAGCCAGTTAACACATAGGTAAATTTCATACTAAAGTCACAAGCAAATGAACAAATTCTGGGACACAAAGCCCTTTTGGTTAAAATATATGGCACAATTGTGGAGGGGGGGGCAGTGGGAATGTGGCTGCCATCAATAGCACTGATGGCATCCATGAAATAAGGCCAGAAGGAGTAGTTATTGGCAATATTTGGGTGGGTAGAGGTAGTGGACAATGTAAGTGATACATATTTTGAGTAGAACAGTTCTGATGCAAAGATTGTTACCATTTTGTGAAAGTACCTAAGCATAGATGCATTAGGTGTAGGTCTTAGATATGTATATGATGACATACCTGGAGATCATATCATTAGACCTCTGAAAATGTTCTCTGATGTGTCTGATAGGTAGGCCCATGATACACATATACAGAAAAATAGCAAGTTGTTCTTCAAGGGAGACATTCTTCAAGGCTTTGTGGCCATAGCTGCAGAGTTCAAGAATGAGGGCTTTGAAAATATGGGCACTCATACCCAGCTCATGGTGGATATGATCTGGGTGTCCAAGGATAAGTTCAACCAATCAAGCTTCACCAGAGAGAGATGATGTGTGGTATGGCTGTGGACTCTTGGGCATGTCCTCAGAGATAAGATCTATCACCAACTTGATAAGAATGTGAATGATGTAGAGATGAGAGAGAAGAGACCCTGGGAGCAGGCCAAAGGTCTCCTAGTGGGAAGAGAGTAGTGAATTTGACCCAGGAGGCTTGAGTTGCCTGGCAGAGAGTCAAAGAGTATAGTGAAAAGACTGAAAACACACCCTAAATCCAAGAGAAACTCAAGATAATGTCTATAGAGCATCTGGGGATGGAGAATTATTATTCCAAGTCTGTTTTGTCTTAATTCTGGCTTCTTGTCTGTAGTAGAGTATCTCTATTTTCTTCTAAGTATGTACAGTGTCCTCTAAGTGCTCACATGGGCTTACATAAGCCACAATGCATGCAAATACTAAGTAAAAGTGAAACAAAAGTACAGTAGAAAGAAAACATAAGCAAAAACAATGAAATAAAAGAAATATCCTACTAGGGAGGACACTCTCCCTACAATGATCATTAAGGCTTTTTCTTGCATGAGCTCTCTATGTGCACCTTGAGTGCTGATGTCCATAACTGATATGAGGGGGGACAGCCAGTGCTCAGACTTCAGTTTCTGACTACTATTACTCAGCATCCCAATGGGGAAATGAGCAGGAAGTGGGTCTACCCACAATACCCAAGTACTAATGTGACCATACTGTTCTGGCTCTCACTGGAGGCATTATCTAATGTTTGAGCCACAATCATTGAAAGAACATGAAAGAAACAGATACTATGTTTAAGAAGATTGAATGATTTTACCATGTTCTCTTTGTATTTTGAAACATAGTATCTGCTTTTGCAATGTTTTATCTACTAAACATTGGTTTTTGTCCCCAGTGTCTAAGTGTGAGTCTTAGCTTACCAATCATTTCCCACACATTTCCTAGTCACTATATACTAATCTACACAACACTACACTTAATACACTACACTTTTTTGGTAATAAAAGTGTAGACTACATAACACTACCTTAATTGGTAGTCAAAAATGCAAACATTACAGTACACTTTCCTAGTAAAAACAATGAAATAAAGGAAACCTTATGATCTGTAACTATTCATTGCACATGGGAAAACATTTAGAGCAACTGGCAATATATAGTTATAATGTTGCTATAGTTCAATACATATGCAATAATTGCACACTGTTGCAGTATATGACAAATATTGTGCTGTCAGGAAACTACACTACACTTTTGTAATCAAACACAACCAAACAAATCAAAAAAGTGCACACTACACCTTTGGCAATAAAAATGGAGACTACACAACCACTGGGGGCATTATCTAACGGTTCAATCTAAACATGGTGAAACCATTGAATTAAGCAGATACTATTTTCATGACATGTTCTTGAATAAAACATTGATCCTCAATGGATAATATGATCTGACCTGATGTTCTACACCAGAAAATATGATAGTGTCATGTGTAATGCTTTTCATAGGAACATGCAAAGTGTTTATTCTTATAGTTAGAGGGTAATTCATCATGCAAATATTTTCATTGTTTTTATCAAGTGTTCTAACCATGATTTCAAGAAAAACATTTAAAATTTTCTGCCTTCAGCACATATGGTGTTATCCAAGTCAAAATATGGTGCAGAACATAGTATATATTCCACTCTCAAAACATCAGTCAGATCAAACATCAATTCTGCCATTGGCAGAATGGCTGATTGGTCCAATTGGAGAATGGTCTATTGTCAAGATGGCCAATGGACAAATGGTCTAATCATTACACTGAAATAAATGGATGAATGTACCTAGCCTCCAAGATGTGCTTGCATTGGAGTTGTACTTGTGTCAGAGTTGTGCTTGTATTGGAGTCATGCACATGTTGGAGTTTGTCTGTGCATTGGAGTCTAGCACTTTGTGCCTATGTCAGAGCAGTCCCTATGTTGGAGTTGCAATTAATTATACCTCCTGATCAGTGGAATAAAGTGGGTAACATATTGCACAGGTATTGCTTTGATGTCTTTGGCATTGAGACAAATGTATCTGTAGGATATACTATAGATCATCTTATATTAAAAAAAACTGCCCCATTCACCAGCTAAATAGAGACTTACACTGGTGCTAGTATGGCAGGTACAGGGGTCTAGGGAGGTAATTACTGCAGTCCACTGTGGGGAGTCTATACTCCCTAAGGCTGCAAACCAACTTGTAGCAGCCTTTCTCAGTGTTGTCTGTCACTCTCTCACATGCCCTACTATGATCACAGCATCTTCTCTAATGACATCACTGCTTGCTCTAACATCACACCTTTCCATCCCATCACATACCCCAGTTCCTGCCAGCAAAATCACTGCTGACTCACCAGCTACTGTAATAGGTCCATCCCCTATCACATGCACTCCCCTCTCACCATGTGACCTCTGAACACTGTCCATTGGTGATCCCCCACTGACCTGTCACATGTTGACATATCTCCTTGGCAGCTATATCCACTCTACAAGCACTGAAGCTGTCACCCACTTAGTAATGCCACCCACCACATCCCCCCTTGGGTAACAAAATCACTGCCAGTCTCCACCATGTGTTCTTGCTACCCAGGCATGTAGTTTATACCATTTCTACTTTCCTTGCCTTTGTCTTATGGACTCCTCTTGTTTTGTTTTTGTCTATGTCACTGCTGTGCTTGTGATTATCCATGCATTGGCCTTTATACCTTTTCTTATTACTTTTGACATATGACAGATCCAATGTATTCTGACCTCTACCTTAGAAACCACTGTCCCTACAGTACAAAAAGTCTGCTGTACTGAGAAAAATGATACCCACCTTTTGGCATCACTTTTGTGTGTATCTGAGAGTCCCTTGAGTCCCCAGAGTTGATATCCAGAGTATTTTCAAATCACCAGAGCATCCCCAGAGTCCCCAGAGTCTTCTCTTATCATCTATTCACCATTCTTGAGTCTTCCTGCCCCAGAAATGCTGCTTTGCCTACTACAAGCCTGCTGCAAAGTATACAGAGTCTTCCTATGAGTTCAAGAGTACAGAATTGCTGCCTTACAAGTTATCACTGTCAAGAGATATCCCCAGCCCTCTAGAAGTTATCCTGTTCCTGTCTAAGGTGGACTTTTGAGTTCCTCACTGCTGCCAGCACTCCCCAATTGCCAAGAAAAATCCTCTCTTGCCTTCTAGTCCTCTTTCCTATCTCCTTCTGATGCAGCACCCCTTGGGACAAGCCTAGGTCTAACCTACAGCTTTCCCCACTTTCCCCTTGCACTCTCACAAGAAGAGTTGCCCACACCACAATGCTCATTAGATAATATACCATGGAGGAGGGTAACCTGTTATGCACAACATTCCTGGACATACTCTACACCAGTGTAGATCCATGAGCTGGCACCTGAAGAACAGAAACTAACGTATGACTCAACTGTCATACCAATCATGTCTGTATAGGAAACAGTGCTGAGTGTATGAGTGCCAGTATTGTTGCCAGATCAAAGGCAGTTAGACACCCTCTACTTGACTGAGAGGATCCAATCAGTGTCCTACAGCCATATGACATCCAACCACCCAGCAAGGAGTGGTAGAGGAACAATCCTTTGCATTTTATATTCTTGCTCAATATCTCTGTGTGCACCTTTTACATAGAAGTTGCATGAGCTGTTAGCCTCTGAGTGCTAATAGATTACCTTGCATCCATACTTACCACAAAGGCATGGTCAGATATGATGACCCATGACACTTGGATGAGCAGATTGGTGACATCAAATCTAGAATGTTGAGAGGAGTGCATGTGGGCCCATCCATTCTGACCCACATACACAGTGAGTTCATCAATGAAACCTTCAGGATCAACTCTTTCAGTGTCATGACATCACCAAAAGCAATTCAGGCCATCTGCCAGGACACCTCCATTCTCCTGTATGATGCAAAATGCCCCCAAGCTTTGATTTCATACTCTGCAGAAATCAATAACCCACCTGACTACATCACTCAATGATGTCACATATGGAACCTCCTTCTAGAGACTTGGCAAAGCATTCCTCACTGATGGTGGTATGAGTGTCAGTGCATCACTGCCAGAACAATATGTGCCTGCATGTACCTTACCACAATTGAGCTGCTTAGGACCTTCCCCCATGGATCAGCACAAAAACACTCTGGATTGACTTACAGGTCATGCTACAGAACAATACTGGGAAGGAGATAAATGTGGGTGCTGACAATATTTCCATAACAGATTAACAAAAGATGATTAAGCTTCCACTCACCACCATGATTCATAGCCATAAGAGGTTGACAGTACACTGAAGAGACTCCTTGCTGTTGATGTGGCATGGGATTTGGCAGAGCATGAATTGATCTTGCAGCTCAGCATGACTTTTTGGATAATAGCCAAAGGTTGAGCTTGCATTGGGGTTGAACTTACTTGCATCAGAGTTGAACTTACATTGGAGTTGCACCTGCATTGGAGTTGTGCATGTGTCAGGGTCTCACACTGTCTAATAGCAGCTTGCTGTTCAAAAGTGACTATTCATGACTATATAAGTACATATCAGATATCAATCCTGAACAAATATGTAGGTATCAATGAGCCACAAGCAGCCATAGAGAATAGCTGTAGGTTGTGAAGGTAATAAAAAGAAAGTCATGAATAAAAGCATTTGATCCCCAATGATGTCATGTATATGGAGGGGACTGTAATGGTATGGAGTCATGACAAGAGGAAATACCATACTGTGCAAGTGGTATTGGAGAGTCCATTTTCAGCTGTGGAGGAGTGATAAATCTGCAGGTTGGGTGCCAATACAAGTGCCATATTTGCTCTGTCATCTTGGTGCTCACTAAAACCTTCTCTTCTAGGAAAAACTGTAGGAAGCTCATGATGAACAGCACCACCCTTCTGTTGCTAGTCAGGGGCTTTTGCACCTCCTCACATGTACCCCATCTATGCTGAACATCTTAGAGTACAACACCAGTAGGGATGATGAAGAAATCACCCAGGACTCTGTCATTGGTCATAAGAGGGTGTGAGAACATGAAGCTACCCCCTTCCCCTAGTAAGTCTACTATGATATTTTCATTATTGTGACTGACATGTTCTATGTATCTCCACTCTTCACATCAGTGAGCAAATGGAGTATGATGACCACAATGATGAACCATTGTAAGCTTTCATTAGTCTTTCAATATTTGGACTAATACACTCCAATTCTCAAGCCTATACAACCAACCCCTGGATCATGAACACCTGAAGAAGCAGGTACATCATGATTCAACTTTGTATAATGAGGATGAGATGCCAGAAGGCACCAACAAGTCCCATGCCATACAGTGTTCAATGTGCAGGTTGCTGTCTCTGGGTCTGGATGCCCTTGTGATTGTGTGTGACTCCAATATGCCTCTTGAGTCTGAAGATGGAGTCAACCAGAACAGTAGCCCCAATGTAAAGGCTTCATGATCAATAGTAATGCAAAGAAGGGGCAGCTGAAGGCAGCTGACTATGACTCAGATGTCTGTGCTGTTCTCAAAACAGCAATTGAAATTTACTGCACAATTTTACTTATGGAAAATCTGTTCCCTACTAGTGTCCAGGAGGTTGATTGGGCAAAGAATGCTTGGAGTCTTGCTGGGCATCACCACAATATCAAGCTCACTCATGATGGAGGGATCTTAAAATTGGTGAGCTTTCATGAGCATCAGGAACTGCTTTACTCAACTATGAACCAGATTGTGGCACAGAGAACACACATACATGGGCAGTTCAAGTTGAAGGCTCATCCCATCATTACAACTACATTCAGTTTCAAAATGAGTGCTGACAAAGGAGTGCAGACCAGGAATTGTCTCCTTGTTAGTGAGCTGAAGCAAGACTTGGCTTTTATCTTCTGTGTGAGTCACTAGGTTTCACACCAAACAGTGCATGAACCCAATACACCCTAGGCATGTGGCTCTTCCCTTGATGGATGTACTGGATTGTACACCAACCCTGCAATTTAACAAGTCATCAATGAAGTCCTATTCAAAAATAAATCAGATGATGGTATCAAGTGGGGAAAGTACCACAACCCATTCCCTCAAGTAGCCTTTGCACTTGTGCTCACAGTGGTAGGTTCCATGATTACAAAGTATACCACATTATTGACTTTGAGTACAGATCAAGTGCACAATTGACAAGTGAACATTGGGCTCATGCAAAATGATCTCATTTAAGGAGGATGACTATTTGGGTGTCTTCAACAGTCACCTCACATCCCTGGATGAATTCAGCAAGGTGGCAGGTGATCTAGACCTCCTCAAAAAGCTCCTTGAGCAAGTCTACAGTACCAGGTGGTGAGTACTTGCCCCTCACTGTTTGTAGTGCTAATCTGCTTTTATTCATGCCAGCATCCATGCTGGTGTCACAGCCAAAAATACCAAGGAACAAAAGAAAGCTATTCTGAGTTGTGCATTTTTGAATGCCATCCACAATTATCAGATGGCTGATGATAATGATTGTATTAGACTGCCCTATTGCTACTGTAACTGTCTGATCTAGAAGTTTGATGCTTTGTTTGCTACTGTTCAATTTATAGTGTGACAGAAGGAGTGATGGCATGTGTGTTCAGAAACTGTTGCATAGTTTGACACATGTGGTGTATATGACATAAAATGACATAATAGTATGACATAGTATGACATAATAGTATGACATAGTATGACATAATAGTATGACATAGTATGACATAATAGTATGACATAGTATGACATAATAGTATGACATAGTATGACATAATAGTATGACATAGTATGACATAATAGTATGACATAGTATGACATAGTGTCATGGCAACTGTGTGGGTTGTCACTATGTAGTACAACATAGTGCTGCAGCATCTATGTATGTAAGTTACTATGTAGTACTACATAAGGGTAAGAAGGCTACAATTACTACAGATACTATGTCAGCTACATAGTGCTACATTGCACATCCCTTTTTTACAGATGCAACTCAAAACCTTGTCTCCACCCCCCTCTACCTTCCCCAGGTAGCTGTCAGCTTTGAAGTGGCTCCCCTTTGCAATTGCAGTGGTCAACCCTGTCTGTCTTGCACCCTGTTCTACATGCACTAGTACAGATCTTAGCTGAGTAGCATTTTCTTTTGGGTTTGTTTTTGGCATGCTCTCTTTCATTTCCCTTTGAGTTTGTTCTTCTCTTTTTATGTTAAGTGTTTGTTTGGATTTTTCCCTTTGAGTTCACAACTGGGGACAGTCAGATTCTAAAGCACCCCTCAGATGTAGGGCAAATAATCTCCCTGCTGGAGGATTTAGTATATTTTCTTTATTTACTAGATGGTTTTGGTTTTATTGCTACTATATTTTTATTTAGTGTTTTTGACTTCATGTTTGGCCACATTGTGGCTTACACTGGGGACAAAAACCAATGTTTTGTAAATAAGACATTGAGAAAGCAGATACTATGTTTCAAAATACAAAGAGAACATGGTAAAATCATTCAATCTTTGTAACATAGTATCTGTTTCTTTCATGTTCTTTCAATGTTTGCAACTCAAAAATTAGATAATGCCTCCAGTGTTATATAAGCCATGCATAAGTCAAATCCTTGTAGTCACACTACAGTACATCATCAAAATAATAGATGAAATACCAGAGATGCAGAAAGATGAAAGACAAAGCCTGGAAGCCCATTTAGGCTCATTCAGACATTCCTTAGACATATCACTCCAGTCTCACTTAGTCTCAGCACAGTTTTTGTTTGTTTTCTCACATCTCATCCCTCACAGGGTGCATTTCATAGCACCAGAACCTCTTGGGTTGGACTGACCTCACCATCACCAACAGGAGACTCTCCTAATCTCCTCCCACCTTCATTTATAATTCTCTTCAACAGGGCCATCAGCAAACCACTGTTTTTGGCACAGTGGTCACAGTGCAGCACAGCATGCCACAGTTCAGCCACAGTGTGACAGTGTGACAGCCTCCCAGCACTCAGTGACCACAGCCACAAAAACTGTGTGACAGTGACCCACAGTGCCACAGTGCTACAGCCCCACATAGCTACAGTGACCTACAGTGACTACAGTGCTACAGTGCCACAGCCACACAGTGTCACAGTGGTACAGTCCACCAGTTGATTAGGATGTGATTAGTAAAGTGTAGTGATTATTGGTTTTTGATTAGTGTAGTGTAGTGGGCCTTTCGATTAGCAAAAGTGTAGTAAATTTCGCATTTTTGACTACCAACTAAGTGTAGTGTTGATTCGTGTTTGATTAGTGTAGTGCTGTGTACACTTTTGATTACCAAAAGTGTAGTGTAGTCCACTTTTTTGACTAGTAACTAAGTGTAGTGAAAAATTTGCACTTCACTACACTTTTGGTAATAAAAGGTGTACACAACACTTCACTAATCAAACACTGATCAACACTACACTTAGTTGGTAGTCAAAATTGTACACAACACTTCACTAATCAAACACTAATCAACACTTCACTTCATTACTACTCAAAAAGGTGGACTACACTACACTTTTGGTAATAAAAAGTGTACACAACACTTCACTAATCAAACACTAATCAACACTACACTTTGTTACAAAAAGTGGACTACACTACACTTTTGGTAATCAAAAGTGTACACAACACTTCACTAATCAAACACTAATCAACACTACACTTAGTTACTAATCAAAAAAGCAGACTACACTACACTTTTGGTAATAAAGTGTACACAACACTTCACTAATCAAACACTAATCAACACTACACTTTTGGTGATAAAAAGTGTACACAACACTTCACTAATCATACACTAATCAACACTACACTTTTTGACTAGTAACTAAGTGTAGTGTTGATTACTGTATGATTAGTAAAATGTTGTTTACACTTTTGATTACCAAAAGTGTAGTGTAGTTTGCTTTTTTGACTAGTAACTAAGTGGAGTGTTGATTAGTGTTTGATTAGTGAAGTGTAGTATAGTCTGCATTTTTGACTAGTAACTAAGGGTAGTGTTTATTAGTGTTTGATTAGTGAAGTGTTGTGTACACTTTTTTTACCAAAAGTGTAGTGATGTGCACTTTTTTGATTAGTAACTAAGTGTAGTGTTTATTAGTGTTTGATTAGTGAAGTGTTGTGTACACTTTTGATTACCAAAAGTGTAGTGTTGATTAGTGTTTGATTAGTGAGGTGTTGTGTACACTTTAGATTACCAAAAGTGCAGTGTTGATTAGTGTTTGATTAGTGAAGTGTTGTGTACACTTTTATTACCAAAAGTGTAGTGTAGTTCGCTTTTTTGATTAGTAACTAAGTGTAGTGTTGATTAGTGTTTGATTAGTGAAGTGTTGTGTACAGTTTTGATTACCAAAAGTGTAGTGATGTGCACTTTTTTGATTAGTAACTAAGTGTAGTGTTTATTAGTGTTTGATTAGTGAAGTGTTGTGTACACTTTTGATCACCAAAAGTGTAGTGTTGATTAGTGTTTGATTAGTGAAGTGTTGTGTACACTTTTTATTACCAAAAGTGTAGTGTAGTTCACTTTTTTGATTAGTAACTAAGTGTAGTGTGGGGTACACTTCACTTTTTTGACTGCAAATGTATGGTAAGGTTTGATTAGCAAAAAAGTGTAGTGCTCATTAGGTTGTTGCCTAATGAGGCACAGCCACTAATCACCTGAAATCTGTTGGTGTCCAAAAAATAGCCCACATTGCAACATTGTGGTCAAAATACCCATGCCCCTTACACTAGCTGCCAAATCCAACCAAACACATGCCTTTTCCTACCATGGGGGGACCTTTTCATTAGTGCAATAGTAAGTCTGTGCTGTAGTTGACTATGGAACTAGTGTAGTAGTTGAGTAGACTAGTGGCTAATAGTACAAATTAGTAATGGTTGAGTTTGCTAATAAAGCTGGATGGTACTATTAGCTAGTACTTAGTACATTAGCTGAAAGGTAAGTAGTAGTTAGTACAGTGTTGTCTGTTTTACAGAGTAGTGGGTTGGTAGTACTAATTAGCATTGGAGGAGTGGCTGTAAGTAGGTGTTGGAGTAGTGAGTTAGTAGGTGTCAGAGTAGTGGGTCAGTAGTAGTGATTAGCATCAGGGTAGTCATGTCTTGTAAGTAGTATGGTGTAGTAGGACTACTGATTTGCAATACACACAAGTTTTCTATCTTTTGGTTGTTGGGTGACTGGTCTACTAAGTAAGGACTTGAGGTATTGGACTACTACTAGCAGGTGAGTTGCCAGGTTATGATCTAGTAGGATTGCTTGCTATTGGAGCATAGTGTCTGTATGGGTTGTACAGTGTAGTCTAGCTTGATACAGAGTGTAGAGCTGTGTTGGGTTGTACAGTGGCAAGATTTTGAAAGTGTAGTATTGTGTAATGGTAGTGTACAGTACTGGTATGAGACTGTACTGGGCTGTGGTAGTACTGTACAAAAGGGGACCTATCTGTAGCACTGTGGGTGCTGTAGTGGGCTGTTGGAAGCTGTACAGCAAGTCAGGGGTTTGCTGATGGTGCTCATGTATCATTCTTGCTTGGAAACCTAATAGTACCATGTTGTTTGTCATCTGCATTGGGGTACAGATATGGGTACATCACCAAATACATCCTTCATCCTTCCTGTGGCATTGATGTATCTTAGCAGGTGGACTTGCATGTTGCTATTGGTGAGGAGGTGGTTGATTGATGTGGCTGCTCTGCCTAGCTTGAGGTGCAGTGCATGCTATTCTCTGTCATACCTTGGGCACTGGAAAAGGTAGTGGTGTATGCTTTCTGGTATGGTCCCCCCACATTGGAGACATGCTGGGGTGTCACTTCTATTGATATTGTGAAGATGTTGATTGAGAGGGGCATGTTGGTGCATAATTGGACATAGAGCCTGACTTGCTTCTTTTGCAGGGTTCCCATTAGCTTGAGGAATACATTGGAGGGGAGGTGGGGGTCTATGTTAGATGTGCAGTGATATCTTGGCAAGCACTTCCATTCCTTCCTCCAGGTGGACATTACCTTGGAGTTGTGTTGCTGTTCAAGTGCCAAGATACTCTGTGGTAATGGTGAGCATAGCTTTGGAGGTAGATACCTCACTGGGCTCAACTTGTCAGTCCCTTCTGCCACTGCTTTTGCTTCCTTGTCTGCTAGCTCATTACCCTCTATGTTTTGATGCCCAGCTATCCACTGTACTGTTAAGTCATTCCTTGATAGCTTTTCCATTTTGGAAATCTTGCATAGTTTCAATCTAAAATCTATCAGAATGTGATGCCCTTGCTTAGCAGAGGGGCACTCACTTGCTCTGATCATGGCCTGGTTGTCAGCTAATATTGAGGCTGGGTACATCATTTCATCTCTTGTTGCCAGCAAGTGGGCCACTAGGACCAATGCTACTGCCTTGGCCTCAAAGACCATGTGCTTTGTGTCAGGACCCAGGTAATAACATAGCATAGCAATGTGTCATTTGTCCACATACATAACTGCTGCAGCACCCACCAGACCATTGTTGCCTGACCCATCAGTGAAGATCTGCATTCTGCCAGCCAGTTCTTGTTGAGCTGTGATTGCCTCACCTTTGTCAGCAGCTATCATGATACAATGAAGAGGCTTTATGGTCTCTATGGTGCCAGAGACCACCCCCATGTCATGGGTTAACTTGTGGAATGCCATCCTGTGTTTGCACACATTTCTTTTGGCCACCCTATGCACTGGCAGATGAAGGGGGTGGTTTGGTGGTAATGAGGCTAGATGTAGTGCCAAGTTGTATAGCATTTTCTGGAGCTGTAGTGGAGCTGGTGGCAAGTATGCATGCATGAACAGCAAGTCAGTGGGGGAGGTGCACATTGCCCCAGTTGCCACTATGGCTGCTAGGCATTGGGTGGACATGATCTTTTTGGCCATACCCTGCAAACCTCTCAGCATTCTCTTGTGATCTGGGGAGTAGAATGAGTGAGTCCAAACACTGGCACTGTAGGTGATTTTGGGAACTACTGCTGAGAGGTATAGCTGCCACATTTACTTGAATGGTATACCCCACATTGTCATGGAGAGTCTTCATAGCATGATCACATGTTTGGCACCCTTTGCTATGGTATATGTGGCATGTGCTTTCCATCTTAGTTCTTGGTTGAGGATTACCCCTAAGAAATGATGGTTAGTGGAGGGGTTTATGCATGTTGCTCTTATGGTCATTGTGGGCCACTCCTTTGATCTGTTGAGCATGAAGTCCATGTAGAAAAGGGCTGTAGGCAGCCTCAGTAGTGACTCAACTACTGTATGTATTGAAGTACCTGTAGGCAGCTACAGGTTATCAGTAAGTAGTCTACTGTAAGATATATATGGACTTACCCTCAGTAGTGACTCAACTACTGAGGAAACAGTATGAAAAACCTACTACTACAGTGACTCAAAAAACTGTCTGGATGTTTGCCACTTTTTCAAAGATTGGCCTGTAACTCTGTCCATACTTATCTATAAATCATGAAAAAATAGGGGTAGATAGCCATTGGTCAGGTGATCATGGATGCCAAATATGGTTATGATCATGTGACCCAATCTGTTACAATTAAATCCACAATGGCAAGTACTCATCTGGACAGTTTTTTTGCAGGTGGTTGGAAGTGTGGAAATGGCTGTGGCTGTGTTGAATTATGGTGTGGCTGTGCTGAATTTCAACAAATTAATATAACTCTGTTATGAATATACATAAATCAGGTGCAACCTCTGGACATTATGCTCCCTATCCCCCATGAAGCCCATCTCCCCTGAGACTCA
This sequence comes from Pisolithus marmoratus, assembly GCA_024613145.1. Lineage (NCBI taxonomy): Eukaryota > Fungi > Basidiomycota > Agaricomycetes > Boletales > Pisolithaceae > Pisolithus > Pisolithus marmoratus. The sequence goes on from JANFAE010000133.1 coordinate 109,349, forward strand.
GCTAGCTGTGCTGTCTATGCTTCAAGATGGCCAATCTTGTCGTCAAATTGCTACCAAACTCCACATTGGTCATTCTACTGTCTCAGAACTTCATTCTAAGGCCATCTCACCCCTTCCTATCAATGCTGGTGGTCATCCCTCTAAACTTACCAACCATGATTGTCATCATCTTGCTTGCCTAATCACCTCTGGGCAAGCAGATACTGCCACCCAAGTCAAGAAACTTGGTGGGCTTGATGTCAGTACCCAGACCATCAGGAATCACCTCAAGAAGGAGAACCTGAAGGCTGTTGTGAAAGCAAAAAAGCCTCAACTTCAGCCTTGGCATGTGTGACAGCACTATGCATTTGCACAGAAGTACCAACACTGGACTGAAGAAGACTGGGCAAGGGTTGTTTGGTCTGATGAGACCAAAATCAATCATCTGGGGTCAGATGGGAGGCTTTGGGTGTGGAAAAAGCCAGGGGCTCCTCTTACAAACCAACATGTTCAAGGTACTGTCAAGTTTGGTGGGGGGAGTTTGATGATTTGGGGCTGCATGACAGTGCATGGAGTGGGTCAAATGTGCAGGATTAATGGGAGGATGGATGCAGCACTCTATACCAAAATTATGGGGGACCATCTGTTCCAATCTGTGGAGCAACATGGGATGGATTCCAATAACTTCATCTTTCAACAAGATGGAGATCCCAAGCATACATCAAAATTGGCCAAAAAATGGTTCAGTGATCATGGTGTTGAGCTTCTAGACTGGCCTGCACAGTCACCAGATCTCAATCCCATTGAACACCTTTGGAATCACCTGAAGAAAAGGCTGGGAACCTACCCAGAACCCCCCAAGGGCATAGAGGAGTTGTGGAAGAGGATTGAACAGGAATGGAAGGAAATTCCCAGGGATGTGTGCCTTAATTTGATCAACAGTATGCCTAGAAGGGTTGCAGCAGTGCTTAAGGCTAAGGGTGGATACACAAAGTACTAGATATATTATACCCATTGTCATTTGGATACCCTGCAAAAAAACTGTCTGGATGAGTACTTGCCATTGCAGATTTAATTGTAACAGATTGGGTCACATGATCATAACCATATTTGGCATCCATGATCACCTGACCAATGGCTATCTACCCCTATTTTTTCATGATTTATAGATAAGTATGAACAGAGTTACAGGCCAATCTTTGAAAAAGTGGCAAACATCTGGACAGTTTTTTGAGTCACTGTATGTCTGTCTGCACATGACCTCTGAACTTACTGGTGTGGAGTTGAGGGTTCCCATAGTTCCTGTAATTGTGCTGTTAACAAAGGCAGATACCCTGGAACTGGAGGCTGTTCAGGAGATTGAGGAGCTACAATTAGAGAGAAATCAAGCAAAGGGAATGATAGATGAGATACAGGGAAGGATGTTGAATGAGAGTCTTCTAAAGGTCAAAGAGCAGCTGCATGGGCTGAAGTTTCAGCCCCATGCCTTCATATTGACAGGTAGGCACATTGCTTGTACCACAGGAGTAGGTCTCATCAAAAATTGTTATAGGAATCCAAAATGAGAAGATGGATCTCTCAGAGCTACTATCATGCACAACAGATGCCTTGACTGATGAAAACCTGGAAAGACTTATACTCTCAACACAACAGTCCAATCTCACACTATGTATTGAATTTGCAGTAAAGAAGTGAGTGCTAAAAATGAAATACAGGGGCTTTACTGACATGGTAAAGGACATTGAGGAGTTGTATGGAAAGTGGTTTTGGCTACAATGAACCTACACAACTAGCAGCTGCTCTATCAATTTGGTTTCCATTTGTGAGGAAAAACTTTCATATGACATATCAGATGTGTGGTACTAATTGGTTGATAGTATGTATGTGTGTGCAGCATTGATAGTATAGAATATATGCTGACCATATATGCCTGTTTACTTCACCTGCACTGTTTGGTTTGTGTTGACAGCATGTATGTGAAATCATGCAGGGGTATGTGTTGATCATGCTCACTCCTACCCTCATGGACATGGGTTGATAGGGAGTGAGTGAGTTCATGGAATGTGGTAGTGATTACATGCTGACCATTTCATAATGACAGAGAGTGGGTGGAGTCATGATGGTTGGTGTTGGAAGTGGACTGACCATGTTCATTTGCCACCCTCTTGGATTTGGTTTGACAGGGAGTAAGGGTTTTATTGCAAGTCATACTAGATGCATGCTAACCATGACCATTCTGCATCTGGCTTGATAGTTAGTGAGTGGGGTGGTGGCAAGTGGGAGTGGATGGATGCTGACCATGTTCATTCCCATCCATCCTCTTGGACTTGGATTGATACAGCAAGTGGGTGACTTCAATGTTTTCCCAGCAGACATGTACTGAGTGTGTTTAACCCCACCCTCATGGACTGGGATTGATAGGGAGTGAGTAGAGAGATGGCAGGTGGTAGATGTATGCTAACTGGGTTCAATCACCTGTATTGGACTTGGTTCAATAGCTTGTGAGTTGTGATGGTGTTGGATGTAGACTGATTGATATTACTCACTACCACTGTCTTGGATTTGCATTGATAGCAAGTGAGTGGAGTGATGGCAGGTGAAACAGGATGCATGCTGACCACTTGCCCTGCTACATATGTATTCTGTTGGGCTTCTGTTGATAGCCAGTAGGTGGAGCCATGGGCAGATGATGGTGGATGCATGCTGATGCATTTCAATCTGACCCTGTTGGACTTGTGTTTATAGCTGGTGAGTGGAATTATAACAGGTACATAGTAGTGTATGCATCCTGATTTTTCTCACTACCATCCTCCTGGGTGTGGGTTGATAGGAGGTAAGTGCAGGCAGTGAGGCAGGTGGCAATGAGTGCAAGCTGATCATATGGACTTGGACGGATGCATAGCATGTGAGTGGAGTCTGTGGCTGTGGTGGTGGATGCATATTGACCATGTTCACTTGGGTTGATAGGGGGTGAGTGGAGTCATAGCTAGTGGTAGTGATGTGTGCTTCTCACACTTTAATGGGGGCTGATAGGGAGTGAGTGTAGTCATGGCAGTTGGTGGTGGATGCATGCTGATTATAGTATTACTCACACTCTTGGTTGGGTTGATAGGGAGTAAGTGAAGTCATGGCATTTGATGATGGATGCTGATCATGTTACTTCCACCTGTTTGGATGTATATCAAAAGGCAGTGAGTGCACTAATGACAGCTAGTGGTGTATACATACTGACCACATTCACTCTCACCCTCTTGGATGTGGGTTTAATAGTCAGTGAGTACAGTCATGACAGGTGGTGTCCACTGGCAGATGCATGCTAACTCCACCCTGATGGGTGTGAGCTGTAGTTTGTGTGTACATATTATGGGATGTGTTGGGTGCATGCTGACCATGTTGACTTCCACTCACATTTTATATGGGTTTGTAGGGAGTGAGTGTTGTGAAGGCAGCCAGTGGCTGATTGGTGTGCTGATCATGGATGCTCCCACCATTGTGGATGTGGGTTTGTAGGCAGTGAGTGGATCCATAGCAGGTGGTGGCAGATGCATATTGATGATGTTCACTCCCACCATTTTGAATATGCCCTGTTAGGGAGTGAGTGTATGCAGATGATGGTCCATGTATACTGATCATGTTCATTTCTACCCACTTTGATGGATGTGGGTTGATAGGGAGTGAGTGTGGTTTTGAAAGCAGCTGGTGGTGGATGCAATGCTGATCATGTCCACTCCCACCCCCTTGGATGTGGGTGGATAGGGTGTAAGTGTGCTCATGGCAGGTGGTCAGGTTACTTGTTAATTCCATTCAAACACATGTTTGGACTAGCTTGTGAGTGGAATTACATATGTTAGGTGGTGGTGGATCCATCTGATGTTGCTTACTCCTGGCATGCTCTTGCACTTGGTTTATAGTCTGTGAGTAGAGTCATGACTAATGGTGGACAATCTATATTTATACTTACTATGTTTACTTATGCCACTGTATTGATAGGGAGTGAGTGGGGTCATGAGTCATGGCAGGTGTTGGTGGAGGTTTGCTGACCAAAATTCCTCCTCCCCTCTTGGATATGGGTTGATAGGCAGTGTGTGAAATCATGACTCATGGGGAGGTGGCTGATATATGCTGACTCATTACTTGGACTGATAGGTTGTGAGTGCAGTCATTGGAGGTGGTAATGCATACTGACCATGTTGATTCCTGCTCCCTTGTACATATGTGCATTGATAGGCAGTGAGTGGAGTCATGGCAGGTAGCTTGATGTATGCTGATCATGAACACTGCTCCCATTTGGGTGTGGGGTTGATAGGCAGTGAGTGTGGTCATGCAAAATTGAGGCAGATCTGTGCTGATCATGTTTACTCTCACTTTTCTTTGGTGGATGTGGGTTGATAGGGAGTGAGTGCAGGCATGACAGGTGGTGGTTAATGCATGCTGGTCATACTCACTTACACTCTCTTGGATGTGAGTTGATAGGGAGTGAGTGCAGCCATGGTAGGTGGTGGTAGGTGATGCTGACCAAGTTCAATCACTCCCTGTGGACCTGGGTTGATAGGGAGTAAGTGGAGTCATGAATGGCCATCAGATTGCTTGTTGAATTTATTCCCATCCATCCTGTTGGGCCAGCTTGTAAGTGGAGTGATGTCAAGTGGTGGCTGATGCACATTGATCACTGTGTTACTATTGGGTTGGGGTTAATAGTATGTGAGTGGAGTCATGGCTGGTAGTGGTCAAATCATGTTTATTTATGTTGGTTGGCCCATAGGGAGTGAGTGGAGTCATAATGGATACATGCTGATTATGATCACTCTCTTTTGGATGTGGTGGTAGGGGGTGAGTGGTATCTGTTGGAGATTGAATCACCCCAGTGTGATAGCTTATTTTGGTGCGAGTTTCCTATGCTTACATAAGCACTTAGAGCGCACTTAGTAGTATGATTTTCATACTGTTCCCTCAGTAGTTGAGTCACTACTGAGGGTAAGTCCATATATTATCCATATTAGACTACTTACTCATACCTTGTAGCTGCCTACAGGTACATTGAATATTACAGTAGTTGAGTCACTACTGAGGCTGCCTACAGCCCTTTTCTACAGGTTATGAGCCCCACCTAGCGCGGAAAATTTTATTATAGGCAACTCGCAGTAGACTCGTACTGAAGCTACTCAACAAGTCCACAATACATCTCTACTACCCCCGAGGCTAATGGACTGCTACCAGATGGATCCACCCAAGCTCAGTGATCATGGTGAGAACTGGACCAACTATGGAAGTTGGGTCCTCGAAGCCATAGATGAAGAAGACTTAACTGGTATCCTATTGGGGTCTGAAACACGACCAATGCATCCAAACCAGCTGGAAGGACGTGGCCCAGGCTGGGCGCCACAGTCTAATGAGGAATGAGATGAGCTAGTGGCATGGCAAACCGCTGAGACTACGTGGCACCAACGGAACTCGATGGTCGATCTTTTGATCACATTCGGCATTCCAGACATCATTCTTCCCTCACTAATTCCCCTCGACACTCCTCTCGAACGGTTCTCCTACCTCGAAAGACGCTACGGTGAAATTGCGAAGCCAACGAGCTGGCAGCGTGCCTGGAAACAGGACACATTACTCACCGAGACCGTGCCTAGTCAGCACGAATGCGATCATTCCGAAGTCACAAGCATAAGCATCCTCGCAAACACTGCAGCTGTAGAACAGCCTGCAGTGGTCCTAGACAAATGTACTGAGATTACCTATGGGCCCATGGCGCCAGAGGCAGCAATCATAGACGTACAAGATCAGGTGGCAGGTAGCTGTGCAGACAGCTCGAACGAGCACAAAGGAGACTATACTGGGACTGCATCTATGAAGCAGGTTGTAGTGAATGAGAGGACGCACGACAAGCAAGTCATGCAACAGTGCAATTCACAGCCCGAGCGGGTCGCGGCTGGTGAAACGACTCTGAACGCCAGTGATATCCATCACGGGCCAGGAAGAGTGGGTTCCATAACTATCCCAAACGACTGCGCCGAGATCCCGACTGGGCACCAGGAGCCCAAGATGGAGATCATGGACGCGCGGCATGTGGAAAGTAACTTACTGGTAAATGGAATTGGAGCTGTGTCCGCAAGGCAGCCAGATGAATATGCGACTGCGCCTGAAGCACCTGACAAGAGTAGTCAGTGCATACTAGATGGCGAGACTGCAACAGGAGGAAACGAGTCCAGTGCTGTAGCTGACATGCACAATCCGCTCGCCTCCATCGGCACATATGCCAAGCGACAAGACCCACCTCAGTGGAGCTGTGCGGCCCTCGAGCCCACAGTAGGCACCACCAAGCAGGCCAGCGAACATTCTATCGACAACGGATCACAAACGCCCGTCGAACGCAATGAGCATGTAAAAGACAAACTGCCAGGGCAGATCCACAGCGACGGCGAGAACTCTAACGGGCACCCAGAGCCCAACGCTCCAGTAGAAGATACGTCAGAGTTGGCAGACGACTGCCAAGTGGACAAGATCAGGGGTACAGATGCGACAATGCTAAATATCCTTATAAACGACTCAAGTATGCCTGACAACTGCAGTCGGCGCATTGTAGATGAGGCCGTAACAAGGGATGACTCACCTGGACTCAAGTGCGAGCCTGACCAGCCTGCACACGTCCGTATGCATCGACCTGTGGCCATTCTCGCCATATCTTCCTATCCAGCTCAAATCGACATCCCTACGATTGAGAATGTACCACGAACGTCTATCAAGATGACAGTACCAGGGGCAGAGCACCCTGGTAGTGAGCCAGACTGGTCCTCGCAACTACGAGAGACCGAGCGCCCTCAGCCTAATCGCGATCGCGCCCACCGAAGGTACTCCACACCGGATACCCCACCTGACAAGGTCTGGGGGGTGGGGGTGCGTAGACTTGCTCGAGCGGATGGGGGGAGTAGCGCAGACATTGGGTCAACAGCGATGAAGCTGAAGATAAGAGACGTCAGCGCTCAAACCGCCCAAGCACTGCCTGACTTACCACATCCGGAAAGACGCCCAAAAGCGCCTGATAAGGGCAGATCGGGCACTGAGAAAGCAACGCTAACTAGTAGCAGCACTCAGTATGGCATGCGAACGACGAGACGGCCAAACGGCCAACCCGCACCGTCTGAACCGCCTCCAGCAGGCATCCCGCGCCCTCCTCGACTCTATAAGGTCACACATCGACGTGGAAGAGTCAAATCGAGCACTAAAAGTGTCAGTGGACTGAAAACGAGAGGCTACAGACGCCTCGTCCTCAGCATTCCCCTTTCGCTACCTCACAAAGTCTCAAGACACATCTGGAATATCGCGGATACATGCCAGAGACAGGACATGCCTCCTAGACGGACTCGGAACCATCACGGACATTCCGACAGTCAGATGGCAGTCTCGCAGCATCGGCACGAGACTACGAGGCAAGACGGTGAACACGCTCGGCTCGAGCAACATGGCACACTAGTGCTACTATGGGATTTACCAAGGGAAGATGCTGGATCAGACAGCAGGGTGAACAGCGATGCAACAAACAGCAGCGCCGTCTGCTCACACGGAGCAGAGAAGAAGCTGTTAGCTAACAATAGAGGTTGGCACACCAAACGAAAGGTACCACGGCCGAACGACATACCTGCATCACTCGAACTGCCTCCGACAGGCATCCCGCACCTTCCTCAACTCTACAGGGTCCCCCGTCGACGAAGGAGACTCAAAACGAGTGCTAGAAGTGTCAGTATGATTCGTAGGAGGCGAAGCACCCACCATGCCCATGCGGCCCCCATACGGCCATGGCAACTCCTCTCGACGCCTTCCAGACTACTCGTAAACAGTGTGGGTGGGCCCCACATCACAGACGCACGCTATAATAAGGTTAGACGTGCACGACAGTTCGAAACGAGAGGGTGCACGTACCAGACAGCTTGCATTCTCATGCGGCTGCTCTCACTCCTCTCAAACGCCTCTAAACGGTTCTGGAACACTGCCAATACTTACTGGCGGCAGGGGGTGCATCCTGGATCGACGAGGAACAACAAAAAACGGTCGAGAAATCTTCGTATGGCCAAACGGCCACCTCACAGCAGCGGTAGGAGGCGAGACGACACGTGTACCGGCATTACCTAAACGGCTTACCTGCGCCATCCAAACCCGCTCGATACGACCTCTCGCATCCTCCTGGGACCCTCAGGGACCCACGCCGACGCGGCAGGATCAAGACGAAACCTAAAAACGTCAGTAGATCCGAAACGAGAGGCAGCAAGCCCTCTAAACTCATTATTCCCATTCCGCCACCTCGCGAACTTGCGAAACCCCTCTGGAATGTTGCAAATACATATTGGCGACATGGGATACCCCCCGGACGGTCGCGAAATATCGAAAATCTTTTGTTATTCGAAACGGCGGCCTCGTCATCACGGTACAAGGTCAAGATGAGTGCACACTACGTGCATTTCCGAAACGGGAAGTTGCCACATCGCGCGCCAAATACGACCAAACACCACTCGTATACCACCCGGACTCGAAGCTCACTCATTGCAGAAGCTACACTCGTTTATTGAATTATTTTTGGGTATACATTCATTTGAGTTATATTTTCTGCACTTCTACTTATCACACAGTGGAGCTTCAGGGGGTGTGTTGGAGATTGAATCACCCCAGTGTGATAGCTTATTTTGGTGCGAGTTTCCTATGCTTACATAAGCACTTAGAGCGCACTTAGTAGTATGATTTTCATACTGTTCCCTCAGTAGTTGAGTCACTACTGAGGGTAAGTCCATATATTATCCATATTAGACTACTTACTCATACCTTGTAGCTGCCTACAGGTACATTGAATATTACAGTAGTTGAGTCACTACTGAGGCTGCCTACAGCCCTTTTCTACAGTATCATGGCTTGGACACCTGCTGATCTTACTCACTCCTGCACCCATGCATGGGGATGACAGGGAGTGAGTGGAGTCGTGGCAAGTCATGGTTGATGTATGCTAACTGGGTTGACTCCCACCCTTTTTGATAGGCAGTGAGTGCCATCCAAGTTGGCAGGGTGGGCATGCATGCTGACCATGTTCCTGCTCCCCTTGGACTTACAACTTGTCAGTGGATTCATGGCAGTAGTAATGGATGTATACTAATCATGTTCATTCTTCCCCTTTGATATGGGATGATAGGGAGTGAGTTGAGTGATGGGAGGTGGTGCCAATGCATGCTGACTCCCTTTTGTGACAAACTTGGACTGATAGCTTGTGAGTGGATTCATGGCCAGTGGTAGGAGGTCTACTCTGAGCAAGTTCACTCTTCTCTTTGATATGGGTTGATAGGGAGTGAGTGCAGTCATGGGAGGTAGTGGCTGCATGCTGACTTCATTCAATCCTATCATGATGCACTTGGTCTCATAGCTTGTATGTGGAGTCATTGTATGTGGAGGAGGATGCATACTGATCATGTTCACTCTTTTCTCTTGGACATGGATTGATAGATTGTCAGTGGAGTCATGGATAGTGGTGGTCCATACATGCTCACTGTATTTGCTGATGCCACTTGGCTTGATAGGGAGTGAGTAGAGCTATGGCTGGTAGTGGTCAATGCACACTGATAATGGTGCCTCCCATGCACTGCACTTGGGCTTATAGGGAGTGAGTGCTGTCATAGTAGGTGTTGGTGATGGATGTTAGTATGCTAATCATGTTCCCTCCCTAATTTGTATGGATAGCCAGTGAGTGGATTTGCAATAGCTGGTGGTGTTGGAAGTGTCATCATGCTTAACCCTAACCTTCTTGTTCTGGGATGATAGGCAGTGAGTAGATGCATAAGTGGTAGTGTTGAAAGTGTTAAACCCTAACTTGAATGATAGGCAGTGAGTACACCCATGGCACATGTGGTAGTGCATATGTATGTGCTGACTATAAATCCCACCCAATATCATGGCCTTGGATTGATGGGAAGTGAGTCCATTTATGGGCAGTATAATGACTCACTTCCACCTTGTGAACATGGATCAATAGCTTGTGAGTAGAGTCATCATGAGTACATCAGTGGATATATCCTTACCATATTGAATCCTAATTTCTTGGATATGATTTTTCAGCTTGTGAGGGAAATTATGACCAGTGTTAGAGTCATGCTGACCATGTACACCCCTTGGGCTTGGGCTGATAGGGAGTAAGTGACATCATGGCAGGTAGTGGTGATCCACTGATGTGCACATATGTTGACCATACAGTATTTGCTGGCATGGGATCTTGGCTCTTAGTATGTGAGTGGCATCTTGGTAGGTGGTGGATGCATGCTAACATGTTTTCTCCAACTGCCTTGGATGTGGGTTGATAGGGAGTGAGTTGAATTTTGGCAGGTAACTAGTAGTAGTTGCATGCTCACTCCATTCAATCCCACCTTCATGGACTTCTATTTACAGCAAGTAGGTGGAGTCATGACAGAGTTAATTGATGTATTGGCATGCTTACTATGTGTGGTTTACACTCACTTGAATATGGGCTATAGGTTGTGAGTTGTGTAATGGTAGTAGTATATAGATGCATGCTAAACATATTTTTTTGGATAGCATGTGAGTTATCATTGGCAGTGGAGGAAGTATGGTGGAAGTATGCTTACCAATCTTTTCTCCCACCATACTCCACTTGGGCCAATAGCAGGTAAGCTAACTTTGTCTAATATGCATACCTGGTGACTTCTTATTGTTGAATAGATTGTGAATATTTTTAGTGCTAACATGCCACCAAAGTTCAATTGTCTGCTTGTAGGATGTAGGTGCTTGGCCTGATCAAATAAGTAATATGTTGACCATTCCATCCATATATGGAACTGTCAGCATGTCAGTGTCCAATATGCACATAGTTGATGATGGCTTATTTCTCTGGAAAAGAATGTATGCACATTTCCTAAGCCTGTATTTGATCTGCAATCTAAGTCACTCATGTGCTTTGCAGCTGGTTTGTGGCCCATCCCTGAATCATATTCCATGTTATAATTATGGAATTCTATCTAGCTGGTAAGTTTCTTTACTTCTTTTTTGTTCCCTGAGATGACCTTGGGGTTTCATATCTAAGTCTCCAATCAAAAATCAGTCTCACTTTAAAATGCCTCTTTTGGCAAAATCATCACAATCTCCAATGAAATATATTGCTGAGCATGGAATTGGTAGGTGAAATCATCTTGTGCAATGTATATGAAGCTGAGGATCACAGGATCTATCCTTGTCCCTGAGGCTTTGTACTTCTTGTTGCAAGCCAATAAGGAAACTCTTCAGGATGTTCAGGCACATCTGACAGGGGCTGTTGAGCAATATCAGATTTCAGGTGTCCAAGATAGGGTTGTAAATCAAATTCAAGTAGCATTTCAGAATTATGGAGAGAATATGAAAATGTTGTGCCCCATTCTTGTGGGTATTGCAAAGGGGAACCAAATTTGTAAGATATACATACTTTTTATGGATGCTGAATGCTCAGTCTACATTTCATTTAGCAAAAAAACTGTTGAATTAGAAAGGGATACTAAAGGTGTGACTTCTTAAGTGTTTCTGTCTCAAATGTTCTAGCTCATGATCTATCATCTATCACTCTGCAGAAAGGGAATTTTTGTTATGAATAGAATTTGTACAGTAGTTGGGAGATGAATGATATGGGTTTATTTCATTGAATTCCTGTACAGGATTGGATGAGTAAACTTTTTGTGGTGAGCCTCAGGGAACCTGGGCATACAGGGACAGGCTGTGTAAAAAAATCATACAGAGACTGTTGCAGATATAGTGATGAATCTGATCATGTCCCTGAGACTTTACTTTAGGTATATACATATTCAGGTTGAATAGTTTCTCAAACCAAGTGCCTCTTGAAGAGGACATCTGGCATGACCATGCAAGTAATTGACCCCATGCCTATGGCATGCCATGGCATGAGAACACCAGCAGAAAAGACACTGCTGTTTATGATGTGTGAATAAATATATTACAAATTGTATGTAGATTACAGTTGTCACTTTTCACAGCCCCACTTACTAGTGTTGCTGCAACTCAGCTCAATCTGGTTGCCTGTGACTAAGCAAGGGACCTGACTTTCAGTGATGTAACTTTGTGTAAATCCCAACTAGATTAAATTCAGTTAGTCATTACTACCAACTAAAGTCACTCAGTGAGGCCAAGCTGACTTTGGGTCAACCATGGTCAGCTCTGAGTTGACCTAGCAACATAGTATTAGTGCACCTGCTTTTTATCTAACCTCACTCTTCTAACTTTGGTTTGTGTAGACATCTTGGAGGAAGCATCCATGGTCCTCAGTTTCTGCTGTGATGGCCTCCAGATGTAGTGCAATGCATTTCAGAAAAATAATACATGGTAACTGGCTCCATGACATCAATGCACTCAAAAACAAACCACATTCTGCCCACTGCTCACATAACTGAACTACTGTCATGTGTGCCCATTATCTAGTGTTTGTGGTGATGCAGGTGTGTGTGAATGAAGCCTTGTAAATCTGTTCCTTAGTTAGCCTCTTCATCAAAGAACAGTATGGTTCCACATAAATGACTACCTTTGTGGTTTAATATCTGTGTAATGGGGGGAACAAGGCAGGGGCAGCTAGCAGAGGCTTAGTCAGCAGGGAGAACATGGTGAGATGTGGACTCATGTAGGATATGACACAGTTGTACCAGATGACAAACAGTGATCCACTGTCTCATCTTGGTGACAAAAGTGGCTTTGTCCTACACAAGTATGTATCACAAAATCACCATAGCACTGGACCACCAAAACACTGAACTGAGACAACAGGCAAACATGCAGTCACTGCACACCATACACATGTCAGACAGAATAACAACAAACTATGTAGAACAGCACACCCATAATGCTAAACAAACTGTCTTGCAGACTCCCCCAGCATGATGTGCAGGGCCATTTTCTACCAGCAAATCCTACTACTCCCCCAGCAGTACCATCATCATTGGGCACAACCCCAACTGACACTGAATATTTGTTTCTGTCAGAAGCACAGCCCCCAATGTCTTCTCCAGACTTTGTGCCAGCACAAGGACTCCTGCTATTATGAGCAGTGTCACCAAGCTCTGAAACAGAAGAATATTACAGAGTACATACTTGCAGAAGTAAGTACACTGGTTATATACCTATGATGCTGTTCACTTAGACACCACTACTTTTGTGCAAATATTTTACCCATATGAAAAGTGGTGCCTTTTTTATTTTCTCTTGTAGAAATGCTCCTTTTGGTCACAGGAACAAATCTACAAGAGCATTTTTTGTCAGCCTCAAAATTGACAGAGATAATTTTTCATCAGGAGGTAGATTTGGCCACAAAGGGGCTACTATTATATTTGGAGAGAAATATTACTATGTTTAGTTGAAATGCTGTGCACCTATGTCAGGAACATGATGATCACAGTTTGTACCTTATGTTCTAACTTGAAAATGTGTGACCTTTGTACCCTTGCCTGAGCAATGTGATTGCATCCCACAGTGCATATGATGAACCTATACAATAATCTGCAACTGACTGTAATGCAAATGATGTTCTTCTTGAGTGTGTCAAATGTGCTGGTACAATTCTCCTAAAGGTTCCTGTTGACCTTTCCACAAGAGAACTTAATATGACTAAAGAGCATATGTACATGGATTGCATAGCTTTTCAGTGGTTTCTTCAACAAGGAACTTCAGTTGTTGGAAGAAGTCAAATGCTGGTCAAGTTCTATGGGCAGAAACTCAGCTGGTGGAGTTTCATGGGATTTTGGCACCAATATGCCCTAATCATTGTTTGTTCAGCCATGTACATATATATGTATTTGAGTTAGTAACCACCCTGTTTGCTATGTCAATGAGGGACCATTCACATTCCAACACTCCTCTTTGAAGCCACATGCAATGGGAACTACTTGGCTCCACTGGACCAGTAAACCCAAGGGCACCTGATATGAGTAGCTTATGATTTGCTGGGCTCAAAACCTAATGACTGAACATACTGACCAGATCAGGGATCAAACTTGGGCTCTCTGACTGGTACTGGTGGTGCCTCACCACTATGCTACCCAACTATTCCTACCCTGTCTAGACAGAATGCAACTAATATGACAGCATGTTGCACCTCATTATGATTAGGGTTAGGTGACATTTTTTCACCAACCAAATTGGCCACTGCACAAATGTAGTGGTGACTAAGTGAACAGTACTCATAGGTGCTGGAAGTACATATGTACCAACACCAGTGTCCTGGTAATCCATAGTGCAAAAGCTCTGTACTGAATGACTAATCAACCATCTGGGAGGCCAAAGGCTGGGTCACCAGTGGCTGACACATCTACTAAAGAACAAAAGGCCAAGCTAAAGTAAGTCATACACACCTAAATACAAAACAAGGGAAAATGCAGTGGACCAGAGTCTGAACTCTGGAGGCTGGAGATCAGCTACACAAATGCTGGAGAAAAGCCATCTGCCAGAAATAGTGTCAATTAGTAAAATGTGGTGGCCAGAAGTTGCATGATCATGACAAATATGTACCCACCAGTGAACAGGTAGCTGACATCCTGACAAAGGGACTGTCATGCAAAAAGCATGTTCATTTCTCTTATGGTATATGTATTATTTTCTAAGACATGTTCCATTGAGTGGGTGTGTTGAAGTGTTGATGTTTCTACCTTGATATGTACATACAGCAGAATGTCTTACATAATCATTTTTTCTTCACACTTAGGTTGTATTATGTTCCTCATGCACCTCAGACTTCTGATTTTGAAGTTCTGAGTTGCTTGTCCTTGCTAGTTAGCTGCCAGACCTCACCTCAAAAATTTGGACTCCATTCCAAGTGAGGGGAGTGTTGGACACATGGACTTTCACAATCTATTCCCACTTTTGGACTGCTTTGGGTGACTTCAGAGTTTTGTCTTACTGTTGATGACTTGTCCTGGAATTTTTCTTTAGCTTTTGGAATCTACCATGTTACATAATCACAGCAGTAAAAAATTTCCAGTCTTGTTTCTTTCACCTCAGTGACTTCCATCCATCCTAAGACTCATAGCTGCATTAAAATGTTTCAAAGAGGTCCCCCCCCAGACTCCACTCCAGGTGGCACCCCAACAAAGACCCCAAAAAACCCTAGTCAACTGTCACCCCACCCAGTGTAGAAGCCCATTGCAAGCTTTGTAATGATTAAAGAAGCATCTTAGAACCCAGTAGTACCTACTCAGGTATCCATGCCATAGTGGGAAGCAGCCATCCCATAGCAATGATGCAGCCAGGGCACCCAACCTTGAGGCTGGGCTCTCAAATGCCAACTATGCAGGCCCAACCCACTGCTCCAATCCCAGCCTGCCTGACCACTAGAAGTGGCACAATTCCAGTAGTAGAGATAATCAATAACACAGAAGAAGAAATTCAGAATGTGGCATTGGGAAGAAAACTTCTAGACAAGTATCAGTACACAATCCTGGGCAAGTCTCTGACCCCTGAACACATCTCCTATGCATTGTTTTACATTTCTCAGATGAAAAATGTCACCCCCCTTGTCAAGTCAGCAATCCACTCAGCAGCATACCTCATACAGGAAGTCTGTGTGTCCATGACAGCACAAACCATTGCCAACAACATCACAATGAAGCAAGAAATGTCAATAATTGCAGCCATCTCCCCCCAGATTGCCAAAGTTCTCTCAGTGGGGGACAAACTTGATGAACTAAATGTCAAGCTAGACACCAATATTGTCAAGCTATCAAAGAATGTAGAGTGCATAAACTCCCTGATGAGTCTGACTGAAAGCAATTCCATAGATACACAACTCCAAACCCTGGCAGCTGACACCATGACCATCAAAGACATGATAGACGATCTCAAACTGCTGTCCAAAGCAGTACAGCCCCAGGGATCCTCTCCATATCATGAAGCCCTTCTTTCCCAGAATTGTGTGACCACCATACACCAGCAGAACACCCCAGCCAATATTGCAAGGGCCCATTCTGCCATCAAGGAATGTCAAATACTGCTTGATCCAGACCAAGGTCACCCATAGATCAACAGTAACACAACCAAGGAAGAAATGATTGGCATGCTCAAGGAAGCCATAGCCTCAGTTGAGACTATTGACAGCCCACCCATCCAGATCAAATCCCTCACTTGATTGTGAAACCAGGGAATTGTATTGGAGCTCAACAGCCTTGAGGCAGTAATGTGGGTGAAAAACCTGCTCAACAAGCTAGTCTTCATAGAACAGCTTGGAGGTAACATCCAAATCAAGGACAGACTCTTCAACATTGTAGTACCCTTCCTCCCAATCTCTACTGATATTTCAGATCCAGCCATGCTTTGAAACATTGAGTGCAAAAATGACATTGATGCATCCACAGTCATGCAGACAAAATGGATGAAAGACCCCTCTAAATGTGATGAGGATCAGTGAGTAGCACACACACTGTTCATGCTTACCTCCCCTGAAGCAGCCAACAATTTACTGAAAGACAGTTTATACATCAACATGGACCACTTACAGCCACACAAGGACAAAAAGGAGCTGATAAGATGTCTCAAATGCCAGTGATTAGGACACATGGCTAAAAGCTGCCATCAGGAGAAGGACACATGTCATACATGTGTGGGTGAACACAGAGTCACTCAGTGCTCCTCCCCTCACATCTTCTGTGTTAACTGTCAGTCTGACACCCACACCAGTGCTGACAGACATTGCCCATAGTTCATCAAGTGATGCACCAGCATGGATGAGAGAACACCAGAAAACAGTATGCCATACTTCCCAATGGAAGAAGCCTGGAACCAGGTCCTCACTCCACCAAAGCCCCCTTTGCAGTTAATCAAAACCAGGCCTCCACCTAGTCAACCCCAACCCCCTGCCCAACAATACCTGTGGCAGACTGCTTGGAGAGGCAATGACCTTCAGGAACACTGGCCCAAGAGGAAGGGGCAAAGTCAGACAGATGCATGGAGGTCACAGCAGCCCACCCCTGCATGGCCATTGGTTACCCCCTCCAGCTGCACAGCCCACTGTGCCTGTCCATCCACCCAACCTCATAACCACCCTAGCCCCTGCACCAATTCCAGCAGAGTCTACCTCTGCCACAACCCTTCCTCATGACTTACAAACCACAAACAACACCCAACTGGCAAGACTACACATATGGCAACAAAATCTTAACAACTCAAGCATAGCTCTCTTTTCACTCATTAATAGCACATTAGCTGACAACTGGGACATCATCACCTTACAGGAACCCCCCATTGACACAGTAGGAAACATGAAGGCCAACTCCCAATGGAGAGTTGTGTACCCCACACACAAGTTAGCCAAAGGGGAAAAGCCAAGAGCAGTAATGTTTATAAACTTGAGGATAAGTACTAATTCATGGGAACAAGTTAACTTCCCATCAGTGGACATGGTAGTAATGAGGATCAGAACATTGGTGGGGTTATGCACACTGTTCAATGTGTACAATGACTGCACCCACAATTGTACTGTTAAGACACTGGGAAGATACTTGGCAGCAAACATAGCCATGGTCAGGCCAACAGCAGAAGACCACATGATGTGGCTGGGTGATTTCAACAGGCACCATCCCTTATGGGGTGAAGAACAAAACAATCATCTCCTTATGTCAACCACCCTAGCAGCATCTCAGAAAGTGTTAGACCTAGTAGTGGACTATGGCATGATGCAGCTGTTGCCAAAGGATGTCCCAACACTGCAGGCCTCAAGCTTGGGGAACTGGACTCAACCAGATAATGTGTTTGGCACCAAAGCATTGGCTGACCAAATAGAATCATGCAAAACCTGTCCCCAGGAGCACAGTCCCAATACTGATCATGTGCCCATCTTCACACAGATTAATCTCACAGTAACCATGTTGAACTCCCAGACCAACCTCAACTACAGAGAAGTGGACTGGACAAAGTTCAAAAGGAAACTCAAAGCTGAACTCAAGCTGTTGGGCCCACCAAGAGTTCTAGCAAACAAAGAAGAGTTCCAAGCATCAGCTCATGGCATCAACCATGTGCTGCAATGCACTGTGCAGTCAGAGGTACCAAGGACCTGCCCACACCTGCACTAAAAGAGATGGTGGAATAAAGACCCAATGAAACTACACAGTGATCTAAAAATGCTGAGTAAAGCTTCCCACACATTCAGAGCCTTGCCCAACCACCCTAGTCACAGATCAAGAAAGGAGAAGGCAAAGGAATATGACAAAGCAATGGGTAAGGCCAAGAAAGAACATTGGAGGGATTGGTTTGAGGAAATCAATGGTAACAGACTATGGATGGCTAATGGTTATATATCCAACCCCACAGGTGATGGTAGCAAGATAAGAATACCAATGCTGCAAAAAACAGACAGCAATGGTATAATGACCACAGCTGACATGAACAAGAGCAAAGGCCAGATGCTAGCACAAATGCTCTTCCCCCTGCCTCCACACCAGTCCTTGGTTCCAGCAAACCATGAATACCTGGAACAAACCATGAAGTGGTTCAAGATCACAGATGACCAACTCCAGCAGGCAATTAACAAGCTCAGTCCATACAAGGCCCCAGGTCCTGACAAAATAGCCAATATAGTATTTCAATATTGTCCTCTATTGTTGGAGTACTTACTTCCTCTTTTCAATGCAGTGTTCTCCTTTTGTACCTATTACAAACCATGGAGGGAGTCCACCATGGTAATTCTACACAAGCCAGGTAAGGTGAACTACACCATGCCAAAGTTGTATCATCCCATTGCCCTCCTCAACACAACAGCCAAGTTACTCTTGTCATTGGTAGTGGACCAAATGTCCTTCATCTTGGAAGCCCACAATCTCCTGCTGGCAACTCACTTCAGAGGTAGGCCTGGTCACTCAACTGAGGACTCACTGCTCTTGTTAGAAAACACCATTCATCATGCATGGAGGCAGAAAAAAGTGGTATTGGCACTATTCCTGGACATCAAAGGAGCATTCCTGAACACAGTCACAGATAGGCTACTCCACAATATGAGAATGTGACATCTTCTGAAGGAAATAATTGACTACACTGGAAGACTACTCCACAACAGAAATACCAAGCTACAATTTGATGACTTCAAGTCAGAATGGATCCCGATCAGAAATGGTATCAGTCAGGGCAACCTGCTCTCCATGATCCTGTATGTAGTTTACAGCTCCAACCTCATGGATACAGCCAAAGGGAAAAATGAACCAATGCTAGCCTTCATGGATGACACCACACTCATTGCAATAGGCAAGACCTTCCATGAAACTTGTGAAACATTGGCCAGCATGATGGAAAGAGAAGGAGGTGCTTATGACTGGTCACATAAGCACAACTCCCATTCTGAAACCAGTAAATTCACACTAATGGACTGTTGGAGTTTGAATCACCCCTGTGTGATACATACTTTGGTGCAAGTTTTTACCTGATTACATAAGTGCTTAGAGTGCACTTACAGTGACTCAAAAAACTGTCCAGATGTTTGCCACTTTTTCAAAGATTGGCCTGTAACTCTGTTCATACTTATCTATAAATCATGAAAAAATAGGGGTAGATAGCCATTGGTCAGGTGATCATGGATGCCAAATATGGTTATGATCATGTGACCCAATCTGTTACAATTAAATCTGCAATGGCAAGTACTCATCCAGACAGTTTTTTTGCAGGGTATCCAAATGACAATGGGTATAATATATCTAGTACTTTGTGTATCCACCCTTAGCCTTAAGCACTGCTGCAACCCTTCTAGGCATACTGTTGATCAAATTAAGGCACACATCCCTGGGAATTTCCTTCCATTCCTGTTCAATCCTCTTCCACAACTCCTCTATGCCCTTGGGGGGTTCTGGGTAGGTTCCCAGCCTTTTCTTCAGGTGATTCCAAAGGTGTTCAATGGGATTGAGATCTGGTGACTGTGCAGGCCAGTCTAGAAGCTCAACACCATGATCACTGAACCATTTTTTGGCCAATTTTGATGTATGCTTGGGATCTCCATCTTGTTGAAAGATGAAGTTATTGGAATCCATCCCATGTTGCTCCACAGATTGGAACAGATGGTCCCCCATAATTTTGGTATAGAGTGCTGCATCCATCCTCCCATTAATCCTGCACATTTGACCCACTCCATGCACTGTCATGCAGCCCCAAATCATCAAACTCCCCCCACCAAACTTGACAGTACCTTGAACATGTTGGTTTGTAAGAGGAGCCCCTGGCTTTTTCCACACCCAAAGCCTCCCATCTGACCCCAGATGATTGATTTTGGTCTCATCAGACCAAACAACCCTTGCCCAGTCTTCTTCAGTCCAGTGTTGGTACTTCTGTGCAAATGCATAGCGCTGTCACACATGCCAAGGCTGAAGTTGAGGCTTTTTTGCTTTCACAACAGCCTTCAGGTTCTCCTTCTTGAGGTGATTCCTGATGGTCTGGGTACTGACATCAAGCCTACCAAGTTTCTTGACTTGGGTGGCAGTATCTGCTTGCCCAGAGGTGATTAGGTGAGCAAGATGACGACAATCATGGTTGGTAAGTTTAGAGGGATGACCACCAGCATTGATAGGAAGGGGTGAGATGGCCTTAGAATGAAGTTCTGAGACAGTAGAATGACCAATGTGGAGTTTGGTAGCAATTTGATGACAAGATTGGCCATCTTGAAGCATAGACAGCACAGCTAGCTGAGTCTCAGGGGAGATGGGCTTCATGGGGGATAGGGAGCATAATGTCCAGAGGTTGCACCTGATTTATGTATATTCATAACAGAGTTATATTAATTTGTTGAAATTCAGCACAGCCACACCATAATTCAACACAGCCACAGCCATTTCCACACTTCCAACCACCTGCAAAAAAACTGTCCAGATGAGTACTTGCCATTGTGGATTTAATTGTAACAGATTGGGTCACATGATCATAACCATATTTGGCATCCATGATCACCTGACCAATGGCTATCTACCCCTATTTTTTCATGATTTATAGATAAGTATGGACAGAGTTACAGGCCAATCTTTGAAAAAGTGGCAAACATCCAGACAGTTTTTTGAGTCACTGTACCATGGCCTGTGTCACATTCATCAAAAAACTTCTTTTCAGCAGCTGATACCATCCTGTGGCTCTCATTCAAAGGAATACAATACCTAAACATCCACCTATTAGGACCACATCACTGCCCCTAGTGTAGTGATGTTTGACTTACCAAATGGCATGTATTCGCTTCTCCAGTTTGGCAGTCCTTGCTCGATCCATCACAAACTCTTTCATCTTTGCAAACTGTGCTTCACTTCCAGCTTCAAAGCCACATGAGTCATGAAATACAAATCGAGGATTGCTTTTAAAGACCAGTTCATACTCGATGTCATGGAAGCCACGCTGAATGCAATCAATAGCAAAACACAAACATATTTGGGGATGATCTCACCGCCGCCGAAGCTTGCACCATGGTAAGATCAACCTAAATATCACCAAATATGTGAACAAGGCAAACCACCAGTACTGCATCCCGCACACCTTCTTTCCTTTCCCATCAAAAACTGCTGGTCGATCCACAGTGTTACAGAGCCTCTGCAAAATAGTTGTTTTCCCTGCATTTGCTCTTCCCATGATGAGGATTCGAAAGCGATTAATACGATCAATATGTTCTTTAGCTTTGGTGCGATCTAGGTAATCACCAACCCCTGCAAAAGCCATTTGTCAAACTTCGTCCAGCCATCAACACACACACTCATGGCCACTGGCTCAGTTACTGTGGGAACAGAAGCACCTGCATTGTGTTTGAGACTATGTCGGTGAATGGGAACGCTCATACCGGTTGGGGAAGAACCTGGACCAGTAGCTTCAGTAGGTACAGGAGCGGCAATCCCAATCTCCGCTGGTGCAAGAATACGAACATCTGCACTGCCTAAATAGAATGCAAGTGGGTAACTTAAGTCAGTACGGTCCGTATTGCCTGGGGCGCACGAGTAAGTTCAGTAGGAATTGATGAAACGGCAGTGTTGCTTCTCGTAGTTCGCAAGCGCTGACGTGAACGCCACAATGCGCTGAAACCTCCAGGGGCCATGAACGATGGGACGATGGGAGACTTTCAATTGAAAACTATGCTTTAGAAGATCCGCAGGCAGCAGGCTGCAAGGGTCGGTGATGATGGCTGTGCAGTGTGGATTCGACGATGTCCTGTATCGGTGCGCCTATCTAACATGCTCAGCCACTACCATGCAATTCTTACTTATTCAGTAAGTCATTAGGACAAAAGTAACCGACGGTTCCTATTCGGTGGACGAGTTTCGTAAGGCCACCAACTGACAGCTTTAAAGGCCTCAATGCCCTCCTCCGGCCGATCGATAAGCACGTCGGTGAGCCATGGATGTGCTCTTCCCAGCTGCCAGAACGCTCCTACTCGTCTTTGCTGCTCTAAACTTCAAGTCGATGTCATGGCGCCTCATTGGCTGCAGTATCGTCGTAGCCGTCCTAGCAGCGGACTTGCCACTCGGCCGCACGGGAAATAGGAAGTTCGATTATTTGTTGGGTGCTACCCTTGGCACTACCGTGCTGCAAGCCATTCGTTTTTTGTTGCTAGTGCGACCCCTAGAGGAATATCGACACGAGGCCGACAAGGTTCCTGCGTACCAACTGCCGTTTATCCAGCGATACTTCTGGCTTTTTAAGATGACCAATTCACCGAGAGGTATCGGGTGGTCGTTCAAGGTACTTCTTAATGTTTGCACTTCTCTCGCCGATTTTGATCTCGACCTTGTGAAAGGTTGAGAGTTCTCTTATTCCTGTTGACGCACGCCATCGGACCCGCGCGTCGTTCATAGCGTCGCGGATACGCTGGTTGTTCTCCCACTACTTGCTCTTGGAAGCTGCAACCTTGTATACGCGTTGCAATCCCGTCTTCCTGTCTAAAGCTTCTGTCACTTCACAAGGCTATATCCTGCAATGCCTCAATGTCGCTGCAATCCCTTGCCAGCTTTATGCAACCCTAACTTGTGTACACTGCGCGTTGGCTATCCTCGCCGTTGGTGCCAACCTCGACGAGCCGCAGGCATGGCCACAACCATTTGGACACTGGAAAAATGCGTATACTGTTCGCAAATTTTGGGGGTGCGTCAGGACCCGAACAAGGGTGCCGGATAAGCACTGACATTCTGATTTATCTCTACACGTTCCAGGAAAACATGGCATCAGATTTCCAGGCACGTAAGTTCACACAGTTCCTGGACCGAATACTTCCTTAATGGTATTTTGCTTGACAGGACCTCACCCTCTTTGGTCCCCATCGCCCCAAACGTAATCCCTGGGGTCCAGTAACTGAAGATTCTTCGGTCAGGAAGCCAAAGGATCGTGAACCATGGGCAACGACGTATCGGAGGCTTTGTTACGCGTTCATGTGCTCCGCCTTCATGCACGTTTGTGGAGATGTCTTGCTTCAGTTCAGGGTATGGGATGATTTCTTGTCTACCGGGACGATGAATGTCCCCAACGTGATCGGCTATTCTGCCCCATATTTCCTCCTCCAACCGGTGGGGGTACTCGTGGAAGATGCTGTAGTGGAAGTGGGGAAGCGCATGGGCCTGAAGGAGAGTACGTGGACAAGAATGGTTGGATATGCATGGATGTGGGTGTTCACAAGCTTCTCCCTCGTCTACACGGTGGATGGTTTGAAAAACGCTGCCCACGCTGGGTATCCAGGAGAAGGCATGGGAGCCCAGGCGACGCTGATCGAGGTCGTAGCCAATCGTGTTCTCGGTGTACAACTTGCGCCGGTGATGTCGTCCTGGCTTTCACGCATGTGATGGGATGATCAGGCTAATCGAACTAGCGCATGATAGCTTGGTTTTAGTTGGGCATTTTGGTGGTAGTACACATCAATTGAAGTCGAACGAGAAAATTAATAGGACAACAGCACCCACTCGTTGGGCTAGTTATACGGATCCGAGTTGTGATAATAGTATAAGTACTCAGTAATAACAAGAAAACAAGAGCCAAGTAGTCATGGGCCCTGAGAATTTGGCGCTTAACTGGTGTCTTTCTTCGTCACAGCAGAGGTCGTCGCAGCGCGAGTCCCCCGCCAGAGCGCCTCCGTACTTTGGTTTCTCCATGCCCAGCCTATTCTCCCGAGCCAGGACAAACTCAATTCCAGGCAAGAAATCTGGTCTGGGCACCACCCACGATGAGTTTGGCCGCGTGAAGAGCAGAGACTCTGGCAACGGCCCTTCTCTCACCCTCACCGGCAGAAAGGACAAGGAGAAAAAGAAGGACCACAAGTCCAGGAAGCGTACCACATCTTCCCCAAAACCTGACAACGAAGTCGCCAGCCTGTTCGCTCAGATTCCCGACGGCAGTTTTCTCACTCTTAGCCTCGACCGTCCTCGCGACGAATCCGGTGAGGTGAAGACGCTCGAGTACGACTACGGCTACCTGTCCTACGAACGTCATGTCATTCTTGGCTTAGACGAAGTGGCACGGCTTGTGGACGTGGTTGCCAACGAGCTCACCACTCGCTGCCTCACAACGCCCTTCATTTTTTCTGCACTCGCCCTTGACATATCTTCCTCTGCTATCAAGCGTCTCATTCGTACCTTTCTCGACACTTGTGTAAATCCATCCTCTGCAGATGCAGAGCGTCGCTGGCGTGACGAAGCGCGCTTCGCGGGTGCTCACGAACTTGGCATGTGCATTCGGTGGGGTCTTGCACGCGTCGTAAGGGTAGTCGGAGGCCTTCCCGTACGAGGACTCATTTCTTGGGAACACTATACGGAGTTCCGTGATTCGGAGGCAGGTATGTGATCGCTCGCGTATGCACGAGGCAAGACAACTCACTTAATGATTTGCGTTTGTGTCACAGCCCACGGTTACCCACCAGCGCACTTCTCGGCATTCTTCCTACCGTTGCCATCCGTCCTGCAGTCCATCTTATCGACGTTGCTGGACCTTCTCACTCGCTTCATTGCTTACAGCTCTTCCTCGGGACATACACCCCCGACACTGTCACCACTTTTCGGACCATTACTGTTTGGTCTAGGCCCGGCAAGTCTTGCGTTCCACCATACTTATATCCACTATCTGCGCGCGGTCAACGCGATGGAACACATCCTCTTGGCATACGTCCGCTGGCAGGATGCACCCAGGCTTGTATCCTCTCCGTCCCATATTAACACCAATGGGAGTGCTACATCCCTTGGCGTTCCTACGCGCCTCAAGGACTGGATTAGGGGCTACCCTTCCATGTTACCATTCCTACATGCTAAGGACACACAAGGGCGACCGCAGGCGCGTCGCGGTGCTCGCACGATACGCGTTGTTAGCGTGCGGCGCAACGTTAGAATGTACTCACCGGACCTTGTCAAGACTGCTGCAAGCTGGGCATCCCATACTCGGAACGGTAGTGAAACCCATGGTGGTTTGGGTGGGTCCAAGGAATGGGAACGCATCGCTTCGTCTGCGCTTAAGCTGCAACCGCGTTACTCAGAAAGTTACAAGAAACGGATGGACATGCCTCCCAATTTTCATCCCTTGACGGGTTTCAGTTCTGATTTGTCCTCGACGGCTTCAAGCACGTCGTCAACTACGTCTCCTCTAGATGACAAGGATTCACTCGGACTTTCTTTGGGTCTTGGACCACGCGAAAGAGAAGACCGGTTTAAAACACTCACCGAGATGAAATGGGTCGAATTCGAGACAGCTGGCTTTGGCTCGTTCGAGGCTGACAGTAAAAAACTTCAATTCGACCTGACAGAGAGCGCGAGAGCGGTGCGTTCTATTGTTCATTGTGTTGAGTGTTTGTCTAACCGCACTTCATAGCCCCGTTCCGAGAAGCGTCAGACGATGAACTGGAATGACTTCTCGGTCACTGGTTTCTCTCGATCCGACGGCCCCCTCGATACCTCTCTCCAGTTTAGTGCTCCGGTGAGCCACACCATAACGTCGTGGCCAGCTCACAACGCGGATATCACGAAAAAGATCAAGAAGACGCAACGTACACTTCCACCATTTGGTTGGGACACAGAGCCTGTCATGGGTTCCGAGGAGGTGATTGAAGAGGCATTTCTGGATGTGTTTTGTGACCTAGTGTATGGAGGTGGATGGATGGATACCGAACGTGTTGAGGAGACAGACAGGGAGTGCAACTGGGCCCTGGTGAGTCTACTGTGCAGTTCGTTCACTGCTTGTGAGGTTATTCTGAGGCGTGTTGTTGTAGATTGAATTTAAGTCGCTGCCCGTTCACATGCCCTCAACCACCCCAGGCACCGATCCCCGCGTGGCAACGACCGTGGTGCTGTTTGAAGAATTCGTACCGTTGGAGTACCGGCAACAGCTCGCTAAAGATTCTGGGACGAAAAGGCGATTGCCGTTCTTCGCATCGATCAAGTCGAAACAGTGGAAGCCAGCTGCAACGCTCAATGGCCGCCCTTATGTCGTTGGTCACGTACCCAAGAGCCCGTCGTACCGCGAAGTCGAGTTCGAAGGTCTCTTGCGATCAAACGGAAGTAAAGTTTTGACGTTATCCAAGACCGTCCCACCAATGGCATCCTTGTTGACACCTCCGTCCCCTACGTTTCCAAGGCCTAGGCCCAAAAGTCCTCGAATGAGCGCAATTCATGCCCCTACCGCTCCACTCCCTCCCGAAAAAGACAAACAACTGGAGCGAGTGCCCTCCAACACCCCACTAACTCCAACGAGTAATCGCCGGTCTCGGTTTCGTATCCCAGTCCCGAACCCAACAGTCGTACGTCGGTCGGGGTTAGTACCCTCTGAGTACTCCACTGTCGATTTTGAGACCCGCTTAGCGAGTTACAGTGATGATGAGTGGAATGAGACAGCCAGCACGAAGGCACTCACTCCCGCTGAGAAGCATGAGCGGCGCATGTCCAGGGATGACGCTTGGGTGGACATCCTGGTTGCGAGCCATAACCGTCGACTGGGGTCACAGGAGGCAGAGAAAAGAGGGGGTAACGGGGCATTGCTAAGGGGAATGAAGGGTGGGGGTCGCTCGGATCCTGAACTTGCCAGTCAAGAAGTCGCACAGGTCCTCGCTGCCGTGCGTGCACGCTCCCCGCTTTCTGATGATGAAGGAATACAATCTCGCCAGTTGACGCCTGAGCCGCCACACGCGAAAGAAGACGAAAGCAAGGGAGCCTCACCAGTGCCACAAGGTAATGAGGATAGCAATATCCACGAGGATCCTGACATCGACTCGGTTATGTCCTACCCTAAGAAGAAACGAGTTGGATACTTCGATCTGCACCCTGAGCGCCTCCCTGGGGCAGCAACTAGGCCCCTGCCGGTACGACCGCGGGCTAATGGTGATGATTCTGACGGTGACGATGTACCAGATGAAATGGTTTACGGGGCACCTGAGCAAGTTCCCGCGGTTGCCCCGTCGCCGCAGGCTATGAGAACGTCGTTCGAGTCTGCGAGCGAGTATGCTCCAACGTCGGTCAACCCCTCTCCTCGTGATATGGACTTCCCCGAGTTTGGGAACGGTGAGGAGAGTAGAGAACAGAAGGAAAGCGGGCACTCAAGAGCGGAATCCACCACTCTACCCTATGTCCAATCTGAATTCCCGCTGGCACCAGTGCCCCCAAGCAAGACTGCTGCACTTATTGAAATGTACCGTGAGCGGGAGAAGCAGGCCGGTGTAGCAGTACCATCCCAAATTCCCCTGCGGACCCCACCCAAAGATGCGTCGTTACCTCGACTCCCTCGTGCTACTTCCCCTACACCACCCCCTCAGTCAGTGCCGCAGATCGAGATCGAGGAAGTCGGTGTCGAGGAGCTTGGACCAGATGAGGAACCTTCGACTCCAAATATACTTTATGAAGACGCCGGAAGCAACAGCCCTGGTCGATACGTGCATGGCATGCCTCTTCAAAACGTCCTGGAAGAAGATGAAGAATTAGACGAATGAAGATAGCTGCTCACATTTTTAGTCTCATTTATGTTGGATTTCGCGCGACATTCAGTATCAACCCTCCTTTCCTCCCTTGTTCTTCTACTTTCCCCCACCTGTGCAACGGTTGATACCTCTGCCTTTTACCGGTGCCGGATACTGCATTTTCTCCGTTCTCTATTTTTGCTATATTGACGTTCTTTTTTCCCCTTCCTTATTAACATAACCTGAATTAACCTGCGCGCGCTGACCATTTCTAATACCGACCGCCTTCAAACCATGCCAATTGGCCTGTCATACGTACTTGCCCGCCTACATCTGTTGCCATTCCCTCATCCCTCTCTTAACTCTCGCGGAGTTACATTGACGAAATATGTTGCTTAATATCGAATGAATATCAGGTTCGGTTGGTTTGCTATTTAACGTGAGTTTTGTGTGAGTGTTGTGGTGTAGTGGATGCAACAATGTGAAGATGACGTCGTCGACACATGACTGTCTGATATTTATACGGTAGTGGACATCTTGTCACTCCGAGCGCTCTGTTAGCATCTTTCTAGCAGCACGCACCTTCTATCATTCGCCTCGGCCGAGTTCGAGATCGCAAGCCTTGCCATGATCGCTGTGCCTGACAGATCAATACGCATATGTGCAGACCGAGGAGGAACCTTCTGCGATGTTCATGCGTATGTGGGCCTCTTCCTCTATCAGCGACAGATCGACACCTCTGTTTCTATCAGGTCGTACCCTGACCCCGAGAACCCTAAATCACGCAAAGAGCTGGTAATCAAACTGCGTAAGCGGTGACTAACACTCTAAGAGGAATGTTGTATTGACTCGAATTAATCTTCTCAAGTGTCCCAGGACCCAGCCAATTACCAGGATGCACCTACTGAGGGCATCCGTCGAGTACTGGAAATCGTAACGGGGGAAAGAATCCCCCGGGGAACAGTCCTCTCAACAGACAAGATCGGTCAGCCCTCCGTTCCCCCCTATCAACCGTTTGAACCATTTTTTCTGCTTGTTCTTACTAAACTGAATACCATTCATGTGCAGACTACATTCGCTTATCCACGACGGTCGCCACCAATGCCCTTTTGGAACGCAAAGGCCACAAGCACGCCTTGCTCATCACGAAAGGTTTCAAAGACCTTCTTCTAATCGGTAATCAGGCACGCCCAAGAATCTTTGACCTCAACATCAAGCGTCCAACGCCTCTGTATAGCGAGGTCGTCGAGGTTGACGAACGCGTCACCCTTGTGGGGTACACGTCAGATCCTCAGGCCGAGAAGCATGCAGTGCAGTTCAACAGCGACGGGAGCGTTAGAAAGGGGTACACTGGCCTGGGATGGGACGGGGATGGTTTTGCAGACGGACCCGGGGACATTGTTCAAGGCATATCCGGGGAAGCGGTACGAATAATGAAACGGCCAGGTGGGTTGTTTGGGTTTCACGTCCTAGTTTCTCAAAGCTGATCGATCGTTCTCATGAGACCTTGAGATCGTGAAACGCGACCTTCAGCGCTTGTTTGACTCCGGCTATAGGTCAATAGCCATCGTCCTTGTGCACTCTTACACCTTCCCGGATCACGAGAAACAAATTGGACAGCTTGCACGAGAAATAGGGTTTACTCAGGTCTCAGAATCGTCGCGCTTACTTCCCATGATCAAGATGGTTCCGCGAGGGGTATCCTCAACCGCGGACGCATATCTGACTCCTATATTGCAAGGATATTTAGATGGGTTCTTCACCGGCTTCGACGCCAAACTCAGGGATGGACGATTAAAGAGCCCACGAGTGGAATTCATGGGTAGCGATGGTGGTTTGCTCGACCTAAGTAATTTTTCCGGATTGAAGAGTATCCTCAGTGGACCTGCTGGTGGCGTGGTTGGGTATGCGCTGACTAGCTGGGACGAACGGAAAAAATACCCGATCATTGGGCCGGTGTTTCTTTCATGGATTTCGAGTCCTTTTCCTTACCCCCCATCAGATTAGACGTTGGTGGTACGTCAACGGACGTATCACGCTTTGACGGGAGATATGAGGTGGTTTATGAGACGACGACTGCCGGAGTCACCATCCAGTCACCTCAACTGGATATCAATACCGTTGCTGCTGGTGGGGGGTCCTGCCTCACGTTCCGAAATGGCTTGTTCCTGGCAGGTCCAGAGAGCGCTGGAGCTGAACCTGGTCCTGCATGTTATCGGTAGGCTCTACTTTAACACTTGCCTTGCCTACAAGCGACTACGTTACCATTTCCCAGCAAAGGCGGGCCGTTGGCTGTGACAGATGCGAATCTGCTCCTTGGACGTTTGATACCCGACTACTTCCCGAAAATTTTTGGAAAGAACGAGAACGAAAGTTTGGATGTCGAGGCATCAAGAACAGCCTTTGAAAAGCTCGCTTTGGAAATCAACAACAGCCAAGAAGTACCTCTTGAGCTAGATGAAATTATCTACGGGTGCGTACACGCGCCGCACGTCAGTGACAGCTTCCTCATGAAAAGGCAAGATTCATCAAAGTCGCAAACGAGACGATGTGTCGCCCAATACGAGCACTGACAGAAACTCGTGGATACTCGACTGGTAGCCACGTGTGAGTATCGTTACACATATGACGCCGAGTGTATGTTATTGACGGAAGCAGTCTAGCTAGCTTTGGTGGTGCAGGAGGACAACACGCCTGCGAAATCGCAAGCATTCTTGGCATAAAGACTGTCCTAATTCATCGTTATAGCTCTGTTTTGTCTGCTTATGGTTTAGCACTGGCTGATCGGTGAAGTCTTCGTTGAAGCTTTATTGCATAACTAACAGCTATTGCGTAGAGTATATGAACTACAAGAACCATCCTCCACCTTTTACTCTAACTCTACAAGGTCTTCACTCCTGGCACGACTTGACAAATTGACAAAAGCTGTTCAGGCCGAATTGGCTCATCAGGGCTTCGAAGATGACCGTATCAGGGTGGAGCGAATGCTGAACATGCGCTTCGACGGGACGGATACTGCATTGATGGTTCTGCCTGTGCAGAGCGACGGCAATGGGGACGAAGACTTCGAAGCTGCGTTCAAGAAAATCTATAAGGCGGAATTTGGTTTCCTATTGGAGACTAAGAACATTGTTGTCGATGATATCAAGGTAGGCATCAAGAAACGGAAAGTCGCAGGAGGATATATATATGATCCCATGCAGGTCCGTGGCATTGGAAAGACGTTCGACAGCCTTGGAGAGTCAGTATATTCCGAAGTAGAGGGGATCGAGAGAACACCGGTCGATCAGTCCAAAGCTAGTTCGAGGAACAGTGTGTACTTCGACAAGGTGGGGAGAGTGCGTGATACACCAGTCTTTTTGTTGGACAATTTATCCCTTGGTGATGAGGTCGTGGGTCCAGCCATGGTCATTGACGATACCCAGACGATCGTGATTGTTCCAGGGGCGAGGGCGGTACTTACTAGGAAGCACCTGTATTTGACCCTAGAGTAGTGACAAACATATGTGCAGCAGGGTGTCTCAACCCATAACTTCAATTCTTGCCAAGCTTACTGTAACGCGATTGCGTCCAATAGTTTTGGATCGAATATCCATCATATGCCCGTTTAGCTCAGTGGTAGAGCGCGCCACTCGTAATGGTGAGGTCGGTTGTTCAATCCAGCCAGTGGGCAATTTTTTACTTGTCATTCGCAATTGCTCTCTTGCTCTAACACAACAAAATCTGCACAATTTGGAACGCTGAAACCACAGCCGTATCTATTCATCACAAATGGTGTGAAGGAAGTCATTACATCATCTCGTACCAGATTGCGAGCAGTGCTTGTCGCCTGAGGTTAGAGTCGCCTCAGAAGTAGTCCAGCGACTCAACAAATACCCTCCGTTGCCTTGGGCGTCGTAGATTGGAGGCACTCTTTCATACTTGTTCCGTCAGCTGGCGTTCATGACTTGCCTCGTAACACGTGGCCTTTACACATTGAAGACAATAATGCTAACATGTGCTGACAAGATTAAACAGAGCAACGCGCTGAGACGTGCTCATATTCACTGTTCAAACAGATAACATGGTGCAGTTGGAGGGAAGATTTCTGCAACACCAGTTACAAAGGAAGCATGAACATCTCAAGGAAAGACAAACGCCAGCTATAGGGAGCGTAGATTGACACCCCGATTTTGTTGGACAGCAACAAGGTCAAAAATGTCTCGCTAACCAATTTCGTGCTCGGCCAGTAACTGTGTGAAGGAATGATTCGTAAGGACAACGGGGATGTACACTAACTCACCATATTGGGAATACCATTTGAGATAGGGTAAACGTGCTTGCAGTTAGGACATATCATCGCACCCTCGACTATATGAATCTAGGTGCAGTAAAAGTATCACTGATTGGCGGTGGCAGCGACTCCGCGTACCTCTAGCAATACGTGGTGCAGATTTCGTAGTAAATCATCGTCCATCATCTCGGGTTGTTCAGGGGGGAGCGAAGTATCCCCTACCTGTGCAACTGAGTAAAAATAATCTAGTCGATGCATTGGACATACCTGTCTAGTAGCATCCACAAGGGCACTCCATTCCAGTCGCGGGAGAATGTTCGTAACGAACTCGGGGTTAAACTCTGCCTCTTGCAACTCGATCTGGATGTCTTTGAGAGCGAGCGGGAAGTTATTGCTCGTACAGCCTTTGACGTGGCAGGCCAGTAGGTTGTGAGTGATGAGACGAACCATTATAATGGTTGTCGCTTTCGAGGAAACACCTTCTGTACGATGGTGGTTGATTTAGGTTGAGAAGGTCTTATCTTTCCGAGTTCATCAAGCGCTCGTGGCGGGTTAAATTTTCCACTGCCACAAATCAGATCAAGTTCAGACTTCCACTCCGTTTCGACTGCTTAGTATGCGACCCCCATCGCCGTCAATACCTGAAAAAGAGTTCGTGTACGAAGCGTTGAAACAATCTCTTCGACTTGATGGTCGCAATCATCTTGATACCCGGACGCCGACACTCGATTTCGGTCCAGAACTCGGTTGGGTTGAGTGTGGGTACGGCAAAACACGGTATGGTTTCATTGGTCTGCATCCTCATGCTCGCTCAGCTTTTAACAACAACTTGGAATACCATTTTTTACTCGGAAAATACGTGTGGTAGTGTGATCGCTTATGTCGAGGCGAAAATGACGAAGCCACCACCTGAACGCCCTCTAGAGGGCATTATCACAATGCACTCTGAGATATCGCCTATGGCGTCTGTGGACTACGAACCCGGTCGGTAGGGGTACGCGCTCTGCCCTTGTTCCATTCATCTGACCGCACGCATTTGCATTGATATCTGTCTGACAGTCCATCGGAAGAGGAAGTGACGATCACGCGTATGTTGGATAAAATTTTGAGACGAAGTGATGCGATTGACAAGGAATCGCTTTGTGTCGTTGCCGGTCAGCGAGTACGTTGCATAAATACCTTGCTATTCTTCCGAACGTATCCAAATACCTGGTAGGTCTGGCATCTCCGCTTAACGGTCCACTGTCTTGCGGACGCCGGAAACATGCTGGACTGCGCATGTCTTGCAGGCATAGTAGCCTTCAAGCATTTCCGGAAGCCGGAAGTTGAGGTCATTGGGGACGAAGTGATCGTCGTGCGTATATCCGCGCTCTTTGCTGGCCGATGCTCGAATGTCAACTTACCAACCACTTCTAGCATTCAGCGTTAGAACGATCTCCCGTACCTTTGGCTATTCACCATATGCCCTTCTGTGTTACATTTGCTTTTTTTCCAGACCCCTCTGTGCGGCCTGTGCTAGATCCATCACTGTTGGAGCAGCGATTGAGCACAGGCCAGATGAGCATTGCATTGAACGCGCAACGCGAAATCTGTGTTCTACAGAAAGCTGGTGGTGTGCCGATCGCTGCAGAGGAAATATTGCAGCTGATCGACGTCGCGGTAACCGTGGCTAAGGATCTGGACATGTTTGTCGAAAAGCGGTTACGGGAAGACTGGGAAAGCAGAAAGATAGAAATTATGTAGGCGGACATGCCACCTCCGTTTCTACTTTTTTGTGCATCAATCGCAGAAGAGATGAGACCGGTCTAGATATGCATGAGGTGCGGTGGTATACATTGTGATGTACCCGATTTCTCTATGTAACGTTTGCTTGACACACATTAATCCCTACTACATAGAGGTCTTCATGGCACTATTAAGAACCGGGTAAGTGCACACGCAAGAAGCGGATCATCGGTCTTAATCCTTACGGGCTCGCTTCCTCGCGGTGCCATCCTGCATACCAATATCATTATCGACAGAGGAGAAGTAATCCAGAGAACCTTTAGGATCGGGTTTGATGGTCTTCGACCCCTCAGTCCAGCCCAACGGACAAACTTCACCGTGCTCCTCCTATTTGTCACGTTAAGATGATACGGAATAGCGCCCATGCATAATCAGGGACTTACTACAAACTGGAAGGCCTTCAAAAGCCGAAGGGTTTCGTCAACGGAACGCCCGACGGGTAGGTCGTTGATGGTGATTTGTCTATGAAAGCAATGTGTTATTGGCGTCCGAAAGTAGGCGAAGTCCATATACCTGACAATACCCTTTGGGTCAATGATGAAAAGGCCGCGAAGGGCAATACCCTCCTCGTCGATCAACACACCGTAGTCGCGGGAGATCTGCATGCTTCTGTCCGCTATAAGAGGGAGCCTAAGGTCGGGTCCGATACCACCTTGCTTCCTAGGCTGCTGTGCCCAAGCAAAGTGCGAGTATTGTGAATCCGTGGAAACACCTAGATGAAACATGAGGCTATAGTACAGAAGCCACTTCAATTACCTACCGAGGACGGTAGCACCGAGTTCTTTGAACTGAGGAAGCGCGTCATTGAAGGCAAGTATTTCAGTAGGACAAACAAATGTGAAATCCCTAAAATAGACTCAACCAGGGCTAGCTATTTGGAATACAGCTGATACTGACATGGGATAAAAGAACAGGATCACCCTAAGAGACAGGTTCCGTTAATCACACTGAAAGGTGCAGTGTCAAAATTAGCGATGCCATTTACCATTGTCCCTGGAAATCGGAGAGTGCAATTTCCTTGAACAGGCCTTCGACGACGGCCGTAGCCTTGAACGGAGGAGCAGGTTTCTGGACGACAGCAACCATTGCAGAGAAGTCGTGTATGGATGCGAGTAACGACGAAGAAAGAAAAAAAAAATCGGCGGTGTTTGCACGCTAACTGAAATATGGCCGGAACGCGTTATGTACGTCTATTTGGTTCCTTGCACGTGCTGGTAGCGTTGCAGGTAAATTGATAAGTAATTACGTGGCCCTCGTGTCCTGTTACACATCCTAGTTGTACTTGACTCAATCTGAGAACCAGATTATGTGCCAGAAGTCGGCAGCGTCTTCCAACCTTACTGCGGCATGCTGTGACCTGAATAAAGCAGTGTAAGCTAGTGTGCAAATTTCGTCCATCTGACCACGTTCATGCTAGCACATTCTCGGCAGACTGATATCATCGTTATGTAATATGCGCCAGGGCGCTGCACAGGCGACGTGTGTTGGTCAGACGTAAAAGTATCCAGAACTTTCGGGACTGGTTACATCGCCGCTCCTTACAATAATCGCGTGTGATGAGTGAGATTCTTTGAATGTTGAATTCCCGCAGATGCCGTGCGCATGAATTGGTAAGTCATTTGGCTATTACTTGAGGCATTTGATGCATCACACCATCGCCATCGGGCCTATTGCCGCTGGAGATATGAGTAGGCTCCGGCACACAGGACGTGCAAGAGAGGCGTTGCTGCGCTGACTGACACCCGTACAACGGGGCGGTCTCCAGAACCTACGCAATATTATCAAGCCTTAAGTGGCTAAGATTTCCTGTGCTATAGCCCTATTTTACGTAGAGCTAACCAGAGCATAGCCATTAATGCCTGTTGTTGGCCCCGAATATACTAAGTAAATACCATTAGAATACAATCGTCAATGGGCCATAAACACGAGTATAATCAAATACATCAGAAGTATCGAATACTGCAAGGAATACCGTCAACAAACTTGTCCACTTGATAGGAAAGTACCGTATTAGCTACAATACTGAACAATTGCAGAAGAAGAGCACCAAACTGTGTCCAACGTCCAAATATAATAGGAGAAAATGGTACTGACACTTTCTCCTCAGGAGAGTTCGCGGAGGCTACATGAACCAAGAGACGTAACAGGAAGGCAGGGTAATGGTCGTGACAACAGAGGACACCAAGGCTGAGAACAACGAGAATGGACGGCGGTGGATTTACAACATAAACTTGATTCCCGCAACGAGAACAGCAGTACTTGCGAATGAGCTAATGTGACTAAGCGAGAGTTTGGCAGCCCCGCCCTTGCTTGCGGTTGTCGAATTCCCGGATGGAGCAGTTTCAGAGCCGTCGGAAGACCCAGTGTCGCCACCGCCGCTCCCAGCAACTGATCCAGCATGCATGCCACTGATGTCTACGATAAAATATGGCCATGAACTCGCGCATAACATTCAGAGGCGGAGCATACCTACACTCTGTAAAGGAAGGGAGTGTGTATCCATCCTCGACGTAAGGAGTGGTGACGTTGAGGGCGACACCAACTGGGACAAGGTACGCAAACGCGGAAGCCAACTGGTCGTAGAACTTGACGGCCTCGGACATTGTGAAATTGTTCAACTCGTGAGTAAGCATTATTGTACCAGACTGTCCACAAATATTAGTACAGTACACGTTGAAGGTTGGTGGCTACCTCACCGTGCTAAAGGTACCATTTTGTGTGGTAGCGATGAGATCCATGTAGTTGGCATCGATATCGGCTTCAGTGACATTTCCACTACCGAAACGCCAATCGTTTGAGTCGTATTGCCACATGATGGTCGTTAAGCCAAGGGCATTAGCAATTGCTCGGATGCGGTCGTCGACATCACCGAAGGGAGGCTAGGCACCTAAGCAAGAAATAATGCTAAGAAAAAGGCACTTACCCTCCAGCAAGTGGGGGTCACGCCGACAGCTAATTTGACGATTTGCATCTGTGGTATTATGCTCAGGGAGATATTTACGCAAACAAAAACTTTGACTCCAGCGCACAGCTATATCAAGCAACTTAGTGTAATGTCATCCTCGAAATGGACGGCCGCTTACTGTACCAAAGTTCTGCAAAGGCTTCATCATTCGCCAGAGCAGTCACTGTAAATCAAATTACGTTGAAACGAGGTGCTGAAGGTCTGGCGAAAATAACGAACTATAATGGTGAGACCAAGTATCTGTGTAAAAGGTCAATGCGGAATACGGCAGATGGGTAGCAAGGCTGCTTACGAACGCAAATCTCATGTCCATCTGCTAAACCACGCTGAGCTTCAAGAGGCCAGTCCATGACGTTGCTGCCGATATAAAACATAGCTACAGGATGTCTGGATATCACTCTTGCGAACCAAATAAGCAAGTCGACTTACTGGCCTTCTGGTTTTGTGACAACAAATAATCGTAGAAAGCATTGTGGGAGCAATTTGGACCGTCATCGAAGCCATAGCCAAGAGTGTTAGGCTGTTTGTGATTGCGAAGTGAAGATCAACTTGCCCAGTCATTTTCATCAGATAGTGCACTTGCCTCTGGGAGTTCTGCTATATCATCCGGAATACCCGGTATGTTGGGAGTAGTACACTTCCCGAAAGTCCACCAACAGTCAGGGTCACTCGGATCATAAGTGAAGTTCCCCCAATTGCCAACTAAAGACTCCGGCTGTGTTCCCTTTGGAGGGATATCTGGAATCAGACTCTCAATACTCTGATACTTCGCCTGAGCTTCGGAGTCACCGGATATAATGGTAGCTACTGTCCAACTCGATGGGAAGTTGTTTTTAGCACTGCCGACCGGTGGATACTGGTACGGCGTGCATTCCACATTAGGGTCTGTATCAAAACGTGAGTGGACGTTTAGCAAAACTAGCAGTCGAACGGTGCGGCCTTAAAACTAGATGCAGTATAAGTGGAGTAGTGACTACCACTGATCGCAGACTCAGTCGGGATTGCTACCGAAACCGAGGATGCCCGGACCTCAAAGGAAAGGAAGAAACTCGACCCCACGAGGAACTGAGTTTCAGAAGGCGTACTTTCATTAACGAAGCCAAAGCAAGATACGTAGATGGCTCCTCCCCCGAGACTCGCCTCCATTGAACGCTGAACTAAACCTCACCTGAGATTTGTGCCTCTCCCTGCTCGGTGGCACGATCCTGAGCGCCCGCGGAAGGGAAAAAAACGAACGCAGGAATAAAAATGCGCGACAATGGCAAAGCAAAGAGCGGCGACAAACGCATAGCGCTGATACTGAGTCTCTCGAAGGAAGGAACGAGGTCGCAGGCGGAAGACTGGACGGGCATAAGAGAAGTGATCAACAGGGATCTTCCCTGGTCACATCTGTAGGCAATACCGTTAGGGCCTCTAACACGGCCCGTCACTGAGAATTGGCAACTGGCATGTGTACTCACCGTGCCTTCTGCTACTTCTGATGAGCCGGTGTTCACCCGCGATCTTGAGGACGGTCCGCGCTGACATTTGTCATCCGCCCATAACAGCTTGCCGCTCTCCGAGGTTCATGCATCATGCATGGGTCCAATCGCATGAAGACAAGCCGTCGATGTTGAAAGTTCACGTTCCAGAATCCGAGCAGTTGTTTACCTGCAGCACTTTTCATAACTGACGCCCGTGATGGTCATGGCCTACGATCATTTCGATCACCGCGACCATGGCGCGACGTCAACCCGAATCACGGCTTCCGGCTTCACTAATAGTAGCTCAGTTCAGCA
This sequence comes from Pisolithus marmoratus, assembly GCA_024613145.1. Taxonomy (NCBI): domain Eukaryota; kingdom Fungi; phylum Basidiomycota; class Agaricomycetes; order Boletales; family Pisolithaceae; genus Pisolithus; species Pisolithus marmoratus. The sequence goes on from JANFAE010000133.1 coordinate 147,994, forward strand.
ACGTCTGACTTTTACAGAAACGAAGTTGCAGAATTTTCGTTGATCGCCCACATACTGTGTACCCGGAATAACTGAGTGATCACCCCAAAAGAATAATTTGCTCTTAAGAAATTTTCACCTTCTTTCCTTGTCCCCAAGACGTCCTCGGAAGTTCGAAGGGCGGAAGGTGTCGGCAAGTTGTCCAAGGTCAATCGGGTCGGCCCGCGTCAAAATCGTTCTCTCCTAAACTTTTGTCAAGTTGATGGGAATTCGACAATTCGTGTCCAAACTCCAGTTCATTTCGGTGGGAACGATACAGTTGTGGTGCAACGTCGAAGTTACCTGGCAACGGACAGACCCGCATCGGCGATGGCACTCTGAATAGGGCCGGTCTTTATCAGGTGGCATGAACCTGAAGACATAGTCGCTGCTTCAAAATTTCTGGCGCCCAGCAATCCAGTCGACGGTGGTCTCCCTTCTTTCCCATAATACTTAAGAGTCCACACCGTCTTCTGGCCATATGCCAAGAGAAAATGCCCATTGCACAGTAATAGAAGTTCATTGATAGGCGCCGTCAAATGTAGCTTGTGGCCTACCCAATGATGAATGGTCTTGAACACTCCCCCAGTGGGTGCTTGTTGTCGCAATAAGGGTTTCAGCTCCTCTTTCGCTCACTGACACAGAGAACTAGTGTAAAAGATGGATACCACCCCTCGGCATGACGCGAAAAACAGTCTACACGTACCGAAGATGGGAAATACTATAAGGAGAATTCTATCCAGTGGTCGTTGGCCCATGCAAGTTCTTCACTGAAAATACAGTCGATTCGAGGTAATGTCACACACATACATTGCTGACATCGTCAAGGACAATAAACAAGTTAACAAACACCCTATAAACACTCGTGAAAGCTCTTAACCACCTCTCTCCACCCCTACACACCTCTCGATCACCAGTGCGTCGGACTAAAACACGGCACGTCGCGGTCAGTCAGAAAAATGAAGTAACAATGAAGAGAAATCGGTACTTACCCGAACGTCCCGCCTGCGGGCGGCTGAAGTAGGGGCATTGCCTTTCCATCTGCAGTGTCCAGAAATACGGTATTTCCCCACCACTTTTGAATATTGTTGATGCCGATTGTTCCATTCGCAGGGTATTGCAAAATGAAAAAGTCCAGTACGATCGATACCGCGAGACCGGAGTCCAAGGCAGCAGCCAGTACATCTAGGGGGTATAAGCAGTTAACAACTGTATATCGGTCTCATTGCTACCAGCTGGACAAGTATCACTCACAGTTGTACTTGGTCCACCAAGAGAAATGACGGCGACGTATGACGTAGTTGAAGACGAAGGCGACCACTGTCCATGGGACGTAGTTAACTGCACTTGCCGGGGGAATATAACCTGTACCGCTGAATATAATAGGAAAGCTGAAGCATACACATGAGCTGGGCGCGTAGGTGTGGTAGTAAGACAGTAGCTTACTTGACATAGCGGATAAAACTGTGGGGCCATTTGAGAGAGACGATCCAGGCGGCAAGCGGGCAGAGGGCTCCAATAAGGAAGAAGTATACAAGTCCTGATATGTGTGAGCACTCAATTCATCGAAAAATAGAATTACAAGGTGAACGTACCATGGTATACCTGTCCACTGGAAAATTGCCTCTGGGGGCCAATGACACCCCATATGAAGCTAGCAGTACCAAACACTTCTGTGTTAGGACAGATGAAACCGTTCGGCTGTGTCGGACTGCAAATGTCGGGAATATTGCTAAACATCCAAGCTTGCACGCCTAGCTGGACTGTGCCAGAAACCATGGTGGCTACAATTTGACCTGTTGAATAAGACGCCCAGGTAAGAAACATCAAAGAGCCACTAATGGGGTCGCGTACACCAAAACATGGTTCGTGGAGGGATCTTCATGTAGTGACCGAGCTTGAAGTCCGACGTGAAGACGAGGGCTTGGTACATGGACATATAACCCCACGTCTTGAATAGCATCATTGCAATCGGACGTCCAGGTAGAGCATAACCGACAATTAGCTCTGTGATAACACTGGACACGACAGGTTAGAACAAACGAAAGCAAGGAACAGCAGTGAGCGAGATGTTCGTACTTGAGGCCGATTTGCTGGTTTGTGATGGCTTGGATCATGCCGATGGGGATGACGTAGACAAACGCTGTACACATGGCTCTTAGCTTCTGAATGTACCTTCAAGACAAACGCACATACCAACAACGAGCGAAAGACAAAATGCCCAAACCGGGAACTCGGTGTGCCAAAGCTCAATCGAGACGACACCGATCACGAACATAGTCGCTACATATTGAAGGGGAATGATAGGCGCTCTCCGATGACCATAAAATGAAGTAATACTAACCGAAGATAAGCATGTACCACCACTCCGGAACTTGCTTGTACTTGGACATAAGCCGTGCGTGGATATCTGCCTGCTCATGCATCGAACGACGACTTTGGATCCAAATCTGCTTGCGGAAGAATAGCAAGGCATGCACGAGTGTAGCACTCATTGAGGCGAAGGATAACCCGTAGGAAAGCGCAAAGGTCGTACTGGTGCGGAAGTCAGGTGTGCTTTCGTTCACAGAGTAAGAGATACCAACGAAAGGAAGAGGGGGCTGTACTCCCGGTAAGCAGTAATGTTGAAGGAAGTGTCTGTGTTAATGATACGGGTGATATTATACGCTGCACCGGTATTGTCGTAGGACGTGCGCGTCGACATACTGTGGGGAATGTTGATAACGGGTCTATAAAATGGAATAGATGTACGCACGGCAAGTACTTGCTGTACCAAGTATTGGTGTAGTAGAGACAGGGAACGAGGAACCCTGAATGTTTGCGGTCAGTCACTTACCACTGATTATCTGATAAAAGACAACCTACAGAAAAAGAATGCAAAGCCGGCGCCAACGTTGGCCGCGGCCCACCATGGGGTAGCAATAGGGTTGATAACGTATGTGATCTGAGCCCAGTCGAACGTGATGACACTCATCCCGAGGCCGGACACATAGCCGAAGAGCTGGTTGACGATGATATTGTTCGGGGCGATCCAGCAGACCCAGGAGAAATAGGAAAGCGCCTGGAAAAAGTAGCCAGGTACGAAGTACCAGAGAACGCCAGCCAACCACACATAAACGAAGAAGCGCTCGCGGGAGATACCTCCATGGTTACCTATGCCCGTGTATACCTGCGAGTGCAGTGTGTTGAAGAGAGCGCATGTGACAAGGTTTATAGGCCAGACTAAACTGGGGGTTGATTCAGATGTAGCTGAATGGAGATGAGTACATACTCATTGAGGGCGGATTGACGAGGAAACGTCGCAGGATACCTCCTATAGAAAAGCCGATCATCTGTGTAGACATGACGATCATCCATTGGTCTGGCGACCCGAAGAAGTGTAGAAAATTTATGAGCAAATCTTCTCCACGGCGAGGTGCAAGTGCGACGCACTCACATCCGAAGTTGTAGTTCTGGCCATAGTACACCCGCTGAACGGCAACAACGTCCGTCTAAGGTGGAAAAGAGGTTCCAATGAAGCGCAGGTAACCATAAAAAATTACTGACCGCATACGCAGCTGTGAAAGTTCCAAGTCAATTTACTCTTCCCGGTTCGATGCGGGATACCTACAAATGGCACCAACAGAGGCCATGATGGTGACAAGTACATGCTCCTTGATAGTGAATGGAGCGGGGTTGAGTTGATAGCCAAAGACGCGCCAGTTCGGCATAAACTATAGGGATGAACAGAATCAACGGATTAAACACACCGCAGAGGCAATGCGGTGGCACACACTTTTGCCCATGCACGACCCATGGGGAATGAAAGCAACTGGCCGACAAAGCTAGCGATATTGACAGAGGGGTAGCGGAAGTAGAAGAATTGGTTGAGACCAGGGATGAGGATAGCCCAGAAGAGACCCATCACATAGGCACGCAACGTAGATACAGGGATTTCGGGGTCATCGGTGTTAGCGACGGCGGAGCGCACTTCAGGGTATGGCGAATCGTCCTCTGCAGAAAGGGTAAGGCATGACCATATTGCAGACGACTAGTAAAGCGACCTAGGACACCCTCTAGGACATGTTCACGGTCGAGGTTAGGGTCGTCGAAATCGGCGATATTCTCCAGGATGTGCTCTGTCGAAGATAAGATTCTTCGCAGGAAAAGGAGGGAATGGTACGTGCCAGCGTTTTTGAGGTCTACGGGAACCGCCTTCTCTGAGTCGCCATGGCTGTATTGACCATCTTCTGGATCACTTGCCATGGTGGGGCGGACCTAGGCAAGGGGAAGGGGAAGAGAGGAGCGAGATGCATCTTGTAACGGAGGCGATCAAATACTTATAGTCACAGGGAGATCGAGTGCGCGAAGAAGACAAATCGTTTGATAAGGGTAAAAACGAGCACGCGGTCATGAACGGCAGCTAACGCTGGGAGCCGAGATATGCAAAATGGTATTTATTGTAGGGTTCCCTCCATATCGGAGAGTCCCCACACTTTTCCGCGTGTCTATCCAAGTTCCGCCGGTCGGTTAAGACAGATAAAGCTTGTATATCGGCTGTCTCTTTTCCACAAGGTCAAGCGCATCGAGTTCCAAAGAAGCATACGCCACGTATGCACCACGCGCGTGGCCAGGAACCGTGCAACTCCTTGCTTCTTTTTCGATGGAATCTTTATGCGGGGTAGAGTTGTACCACGTGTCTGTATCGTCTGCATGTATGGTCCCCTTCGTCCCGATCTCCAATCACCCACGTGCGGGTAGACGAAACAAGTATCACAGGTTTAGAAAGTGGCATTCCGTGAAGCTTGATGTCGATGGCGGCCCTGTGCACTTGTTGCCCACTTTAATACATGGACGACCATTGCAAATGGAACTCCAGTGACCCCAAAACATAGAGGGTGCACATGGCGGTCCGAACGGACGATGTGTGCATGTGCTTTCCACAAGGGCGTCTGACACGTGTTTCGACCCATCTTGGAGACAATCTCCATCCACTAAATGTGGCCCATTTCACATATTCACATATGTATGGTCCTTGCATAGTAGTATCAATGATATTTATGATCTCTTGCCTATCACAGCCGCGGCCCGCGGCGTCTCTGTCGTCTCAGAGCACTCACCCTACTACTACCTAGATTCGTGAAGTACCAGTGCGTTCCGCTAGACGTGTGACTCTCAGTAACAGTTCGTCTTGAACTTCGACAACACGACGAGCTACGACTTAGACAACAGCTGGTCATCGAGGAAATTATATTGTACTTGGAACGAGCCGCATCCGACGGTGACGTCCCATGTCCAGCTTCCACTGTTATTTTTGTGTGCCACAACAAACTTTCAGGCTAATGCGGCAGCTTGCACACTGTAGCCTTGGGAATCAGTTCCAAACGCGAATCGACCCCTACTCCACGCCAGGGTAGAGTAGGGCCAAAAATTCGGCTCAGAACTGCAATATTGGAGTGTAACGGAGGTGCCGCCATCGAGGATGACAGCCTAACAATACTGCAATGGTGGGGTGGTCCCAACGAAAGGGACGAGATAGCGGTGTTTGTTCGCGATCCCTACAGTCACCGCGGAAAAGATGCGCTTAATAGTTCCTGAGACCGGATTCTAGAGTTCTGCAAGGCGTCTGATAGCACATCGCCACACACAAAAATATCGAAACTCAACGTTCAACCAGAACACGGCCGTGCTCCGCCGGCAGGCACCTTGTTTACTATGAAGTGTGGTTTTCGGCTTATATGGGTATCTGCCATTGTATGTGTTGGTTCGGATGAAACGCACGAAAGCACAAGCATTGGAAGGACTCGAGGACGGTGTATTGCCGATAGTCCCCATAACGAAAACCTTCAACGTTAGGATGCCTGATGGCAAACAAAAAAAGGTATCAAGAACGCAGCTCCCAATGACACCTGCATACGCGTTTACGGACTATCGAGCACAGGCATAAACAATCGAAAGATGCATAATCGACATTGGCAAGCCACCAACAGGAGAACTGACACCATTCAATGTATATGTCGCATTATCGCGTAGCCGCGGACGCGAAAACATCAGACTCTTGCGGGACTTCAAAGAGAAGTTATTCACACAGCACCCAAGTGCAGACGCTTGGCCATGTTAGATATACAGACACACCAACAGTGGTAGCCAATAATAGGGCATAGCGTCGCCAGTGATTAATATTGTCTGCAATACCATCTGAACCTCTCTGGCACTGTAGTTCAATAATAAACGTATTAGACGGACATTCAACATGAAAGCGGCACACCAAAAACAGTATATTCGCGGGACCTCAAAAAATGTACCATCCACATGGCATTTTGGGTCGTAGTGACCTTGTAAACAAGGTGATCAAGCCAGAAGAGATCTCTAGTCTAATAACAAGACATACATAGATCTGTGAGTACGTCCACTGGGAGGAAGCAGTACAGTGTATACAGGTAAGGACGAAGTGATAGAACATGTGATACAGATGGCGCCCGCATCCTGAGATCGTCATCTCAAGGTGGCTGGGTATGCCGGAACATCAGAGTTGACGAACTAGCAGCATTGTTCTTGGCGTCCCTCACGGCTTGAAGTCGATCTGTCTGCGTTGGACGCGGTGGTTGGATAATTGACGGCGTAGATGGAGACGGTACCGACATGCGAGATGGAGCAGAAGATGGTCCAAGAGCTGCTGACGAGCTAAAAGTAACAGTGTAACCTGGTCGGGGCGGGGGAAGAACTCGGGGACTCTGCACTGCGCTGGCAGTAGCAGCATCAGGTTTTTGTTCTTTGGACTTCCTCTGCGACTCATGATCATCATCCTCGTCAGCGCTAGGCCCCCGCTTCCGTTTCGGGCCACTAGTGCCACCGTTGACTTGACGATTTCCACCCATAAAATCAAACATCGTCTTTGCTACACGCGCATTGCTCCTAATGTCCACGTGTTCCGCCCTTGTCTTCACCCGCATGTCGCCAATCTTTTCTGCGATCGCCTTGAGAGGCAGCCTATCCTTCTCGACCGAGATGAGCAAGCACATCATCGAAAACTCGATGGGGGCAACGCGCCAGTCATCCTTAAGGAACAGGGGCCGGAGCGTGTCGTCGCCCACCAGCTGAGAGAAAGTTTGGAAAGTCGAGTGAATTTTTTCCACAAACGAAGGATCGTTGGAGAGATCTTCCTCTTCTTCGTCATCGTCTGCTTTGCCCTTTGCCTTCGCTTTCGCCTTACTCTTTCCTTTACGCGTAGGCTGAGAAGTGGCGTTTTGCAACCATTTCTCGAGCTGCAAAACCGACCCGAGTGAGGCTTGGCGTGGATACTTGGAAATGAGGTATAGGGCTTGTGTGATACACCGGAAGTCACCACCACGCGAACGGTCCCAATCCAGCTCGTCTCCAGCAAGGGGGCCATTGGATTCGAGATATTGCGTTTGGATTGACCGGACGAACGACGCCATTGGGGAGTTGGTGACCTGCAGCTTCTCTAGACACGTATAAGTTGTCTGAAAAGACGGAGTAGCGAGGTATACTGACCTGCTGGTGTGAGTGCCATTCCCAATTGGACCCTCTGGCGTGTTCGTCGTCATATAGAGTCAGGTTGCAAGAGTAGACAGAACGCACCTGGAAAATCTCTCGTTCGTCAGAGTCAGGTAAATCTTGGTACTCGATGCAGACGATTTGCTTGTTCGCGAAGAGGCGCTTATATTTCTCGGGCAGTAGCATTGACCCTTTGCCTTGTAATGCAGAGCTTCTCTTGTAGTAATATCTGTCGCCAGTGTGTCTAATGAAACTTACGGTCACAGGGGGACATGAGCGACGACAAGCAACTTACGGATCTTTGTCTGTTCATTTTTAAAGAAGTAATGTCTAGTGCATAGCAATGGAATGACGAGCAAACACTTACGGGGAATCTATAGAAACAGAAGGGATAAATGCAGGGAGCGACAATAGGAACGAGATGCTGACCTCTCCATCCATGAACCTGCCAATAACAACATAACGATCAGTCTCCAGATGTGTATGGACGCAACACTCCCATACCGTTGTATTGACGTTATGCGTTGTTTTCCATCTATGCATGTCTTGGTCTCTGATCCATCCTCATGCTGATGGGTTACTAGTAGCATTTGCACAAGGTTAGGGCATGGAGACGAAGAAAAAGTACGGTCGCACCAAATATGACAGGTGGAATGTAGAAGTTGCGAAGGATAGAGTCTATGAGGCCAATTTGCTTTGTGTCTGGCCAGACAACGTCTGACGGGGTACTCTATGAGATGAGGTGGTCGTGTATGCTGTGGGATATATACCTCGTTGATACTCTGGCGAGAGGTCGATATCTCCAGCGTGTACCTGGTCTAGTAAGAACAGCGCATGAACATAAGCTTCAGTGAACATCACGGTATACTCGCCATAGATAGCCAGCGTCGAGTACGTCGTCGCCCGGGGTAGCTTGAGAACGTTTTTCAGTTGATAACCGCCGTCCTTGTTGTCCCCTCTCGTGTTGTGGCGTCTGCCACCGTTCACTCGGTCGAGTTCGTCGTAGGATTCGTCGATTTGCCCGTCGTCCTCAAAGTCGCTCCCGTCCTTGGCCTTGTCGGACATGACTGGGACTTGTGAAATATTCCAGGCTCCGTCACGGGGCGCGTCCACCATGCAGTGCTATAATACCACGCTATTGTAATAAATAGTTTCCCCGTTTGGAGTCCCTGCCAAGTGGCTTGCCCAGTGGTATTTTAGCAACTCCGGACTCCAATGAGCAACAGTGCGTCGTCCTCTGGTGTGGGACGGACGTCGTCGCGCGGGTCGTTCCTGACCGGCACCCGACTGATGACATCCTCGAAACGGGACTCTCTTATGGCCGAGCTGGAACGCGGTGGGTACTTCTCTCTCGGGTGCTCTCGTCATATATTTTCTTACTCTCGTATTAGACCCCCAGCACTCGACCGCAAAACGACAGCAACGCTCTCAGGCTTTTTCTTCGACAATGGCGCACGCCTCCCTCGAACGACAGCTTCTAGCAGCCCAGACCGGGAAAGCGGAAGCTGAGGCGAAACTCCGAGATAAAGAAAGCTACGTCGAAAGATTGGAACAGGACAGACGATTGCTTGCTGAGAAAGAGCAAGCGGAGCGGGAACAGAAGGAACGTGAGCGGATTTCAAGTGCAGAAGAGAGGGTGCGTGCACAATCACAAGCCACGCGGTCCTCGACGGCTGATACAAACGTGTAGCGCAAAGCAGAAGCGGACCTACGCGACCTCCGAGAATCTCTTGCCACGCTGCGGGATAAATACATAGAAACGCAGGAAGAGTACTCTGCTCTGAAACGTTCTTATGACCAGTTATCCGCGTCACAATTATCCCAGACAACATCTCTAACACGCCGGAATAATGAACTCGAGCAGGAACTTGCAGAATACAAGGCCCTTGTGGAAGAAAAGGAAGCCGCTGCGCGGACGTTACAACAAAAAATGGATGACCTCGAAGGTCCAAACGCTTCAACACAGAACCGACACGACGACGATCAGAGTTGGGCCGTTATCAGGGATGAATTGCACCGCCAGGCTGCATACATGCGCTCGCTGGAAGCCACGAATGCCAAACTCAACGCAGAGTTAGTGAGATACAAAGACAAGCATGCAAATATTGAGATTTTACGAGAGGAAAAGCACGCTCTGGAGAGGAAGGTCGCGGTTACGGAGGAATTAAGGGAGCGAGTTGTTTCACTTGAAGCGCAGGTGGAAGCTGCCAGACGGGAACGGCAAGAATGGTAGGCGTATACTTCTAGTCATGATTCTCCACCGACATCTACATCAGGGCAAACAAATCAGCGGAACCTGGCGTGCAGTCTGATTCGTCACTTTCACTCGTCCAGAGTCTTTCTGGGTTGCGACTAACCCACGCTCGCCTCTTTGAGGAGCACGGTGCCACCGTCGCAGTCTTGTCCAGTCGAGAGGCTGAGTTAACAAAGACCCAAGATATGCTTTCAGAAGCACAATCTACCGTCGGCACGCTGCAGGCGGAGGTTAACGCGCTGAAAGGCAAGGTCACACGTCGAGAACAACGCGCTCAGCTTGCTGAACGGGAAACGGGGTTTCTGCGAGCTTTGGTGGTGCGTGCGTATGACGTTGATACTGTCCGAGTATCTCACTTTTGTAACAGGCAAGTTATACGGCCGAGGGTGTTCGGGATGCTATTGAGCAAGACAGTCCCCTCCTTCAACGCGTTCAACAGCTGGAACAGTCTCTTAGTGACTACAAAGCTCTCAATAATACTCTGCAAGAGGCTCTTGATGGCGTAGACGCAGAAGCTGCCGTGGACGGCATCCGGCGTTCCCGTAAGGAACTTACAAAGGAGCTCGAGCAGCACAAATCCGCTGCTGTCCAAGCCGCCAAAGGTACCGTGTACGATATGCTTATACTATCCTTCATTCTGACGAATGCCCGTTTCACTAGCTCTTGAGGATGCCCGCGAAACTATCAAAGCTCACGAAGACAAGGTCGAAGACTTGGAACAGACACTATGGGAGCTGAGAGGTAAAATAGGGGCAGGTAACCATATTCCCCCTGGCACGCGTGTTGTCTGCCTACGGGACAATCCTGCCCAACAGTGGAATGACCTTCGGCAGTCCGTGCTGGACAGACTAAAGAACGAGAACGAAGCCCTGATCAGGCGTTTAAGAGACCTTGAAAACAGCACTGCAGCGGTTCAGTCAGAAGCATCCGCCTCGAAGGGTGATGACTTGATCCCAAAGGAAAGCTGGGATGTCCTTGACAACGAGAAAAGGGAGCTCGAGGAAACGGTTAAGCAGAAAGAAAAACGATTGCTACGGCTCCAACAGGTGCACTGGTTCTTTTGGCTTACACACTGCCTATCCCACTTACATTCTCTGTCCTTGGAACTCAAGGTTTTTGCAACAAAGAGTGCAGAGTTCAGAGAGGCTATCACATCTATACTGGGCTTCAAGCTTGCCTTCTACCCCAATGGGCAGGTACGGCTGACTTCGATCTACGACCTTTCCGCATCGTTTGTGTTCCAGCCGCAGGATCAAGGTCATGCAGGTGGTGCGCGGATGCAGCTGGTTGCACAGGGCGAGGGTGGACCACAAGACCTTCCGCAACTTATGGACTACTGGGTTGGCGAGGAACAATGTATACCAGGGTTTCTGGCAAGCGTGACGTTGGAATGCTATGATAGGTCGAAGAGGGAGGGTGATGGGCTCAGCACGACATGATAGCATGATCCTTGTATGGTCTATGGTCGAGTACGTGTAGTTGGTCTCTGCTTATCAGGCCTATCGATAGTCAACCGCAAGTTGCCACAAGGCTACCTGCCGTACACTTGCAAGCACTCACTTCAATCCAGATCAGTAGCCAGCAAGCACATGCTCATCTTCCAGGATTCACAATCTAACAGATCATGAGCACATATCAGGATCAGGCTTCTAAACTCCGATATACGTTCTGCTACCTCATCATGGTGTAGCGGTCGTAGTAAGCACTGCCAGGGAAGCACCTTTCGCCTCCATGTTGGTCAACCACCTCACTCAGGAAATCATGAAAGCTCTCATCGTCCCGCTCGCAGTCGGTCTTGCCACGCTGGGAAGGTTGAGTTTCGCTTTCCCGGACCACTCGGCTTCCAATAATGCCAATGTCGAAGGACTGTACAACCTTGTTAACAGACGCATTCCGCAGCACGCTGGGGCATTTAGGTTTACTCTGACGTCTGGGAACGCTACTGCTTTCGACACTTTTACGTTGAGAGACGTTACTTCACAGGATGACGGCTGCGACACCCAGATCGACATAGAATGCACCTCGATAAGCGCGTGTGCCCGAGGACTTTACACGTGCGTTTCCCCTGTAATTGATCTTCCGGGATCCCTGATTTTAGAGGTGTAGGTATGTCACCGAGTTTGGAGGCGTGGACATCTGGTGGACCGGCTCCCGGCTTGACCAAATCACACACCCACTACCTGTAGTTGGGACGCCGATCACGCGCAGTTCCGTCGTTCGCTACCGCTATTTCTTCAATACGGTGACATTCAGTTACACGACTGCTTTCTACGCCTTCGAGGACTGGGAGTTACTCCTTGACTGGATGGCCTTACGCGGTATCAATTTGCCTCTTGCCTGGGTTGGCTACGAGTACATCCTTGTGGAAGTCTTCCGAGAGGCTGGACTTTCGGATGCTGATATTACAGGCTTTCTCTCTGGGCCTGCCTTTCAAGCGTGGAATAGGTTTGGCAACATACAGGGTAGCTGGACGGGAGAGCTGCCCCGCCAATGGATAGACGACCAATTTGCACTACAGAAGAAGCTGGTTTCGCGGATGGTGGAACTTGGGATGACCCCTGTCTTGCCCTCGTTTACTGGTTTTGTTCCTCGCACTTTCGCAGCGCTATATCCCAATGCGTCCGTGGTCGTCGGTAGTCAGTGGGATGGTTTCCCGCCTACATATACCAGCGATTCGTTTTTGGAACCATTCGACCCTCTGTTTGCCACACTACAAAAGTCGTTCATCGACAAGCAGACAGCAGCGTACGGAAATGTTTCTCACATCTATACATTGGACCAATACAACGAGAACAACCCCTACAGCGGTGATCTGTCATACCTAGCCAACATTACGTCCGCTACCTTTGCGAGCTTAAAAAGTGCGGACCCACAGGCAACCTGGCTCATGCAGGGCTGGTTGTTCTTCATCTCGGCGACGTTTTGGACAAACGAACGTGTACAGGCGTATCTCGGAGGTGTTCCTGGGAACGATAGCATGATTATCTTAGATCTTTATAGCGAAGCTCAACCACAGTGGCAACGACTTGACTCATATTTCGGTAAACAATGGATCTGGTGCCAATTACACGACTTCGGAGGAAATCAGGGTATGGAAGGAAACTTTGCCAACGTCACTGTTGTCCCCATCGAGGCCCTGTCTTCACCCGGAAGTACAATGGTTGGTATGGGCTTAACACCTGAGGGGCTCGAGGGCAATGAACTAGTGTATGACGCACTACTTGACCAGGCTTGGTCGTCCAACGCACTTGACAGGGCTGCATACGTTTCGTCGTGGGCCTCTAGGAGGTATTATACGCCAAATCTTCCCTCTGTCGCTGTCGATGCGTGGCAGCTCTTGAGCTCTACGGTTTATAGCAACACAGATCCATCTTCGCAGGCGACTGTGAAGAGCATTTTGGAACTGGAACCTGCACTCACTGGCCTCATCAATCGAACTTTACATGATTCAATTCCAACTCTCGTGTTCTATGACACCAACACCACGATTGTGCCTGCCTTGAAGATGCTTATTGAGGCAGGATACGAATCAGAGGAATTGACGTCTGTGCCCGAGTATCAGTACGACCTTGTGGATATCACCCGTCAATTGCTTGCAAACCGCTTCATCGAGATATACCAATCCCTCATTACTGTATACAATTCGTCGACGTCAACTGAGGATGACGTCTCGAGAGTAGCAGTGTTTCTCCAGCAACTGCTTTCCGACCTCGATCGCGTGCTTCTTACTAATTCGCACTTTCTGTTTTCCAAATGGATCGGCGCGGCAAAGGCATGGTCGAGTGGTAACGCAACGATTTCGTCCTACCTGGAGTATAATGCTCGTAATCAAATTTCCCTCTGGGGCCCTACGGGACAAATCAACGATTACGCGTCTAAACAATGGGGGGGACTTGTTAGTGGATACTATGCCCGACGCTGGGGGTCATTTGTGCAATACCTCGTCGAGACGAAGAAAGATGGCATGGCGTACAATGCTACCATGGTTTCAGATATGATGCTTGAGATCGGGGAGGAGTGGGATAAGCAAGTGTCGGATTCTGGGGAAGCTTATGTAGGTCCCACCGAGAATGGTTGGGTCGTCGTTCAGCACATGGTAGCAAAGTACTGTTAGCTTTTGAAATGGAAGTGCATTGCAGAAACGGGTATAATCTCATGACCTTGTACTGAGCGGAAATATCTTACACTCATACATTGTATCCGGGTTTAGCTTTACACGTCAGGTGCAGTCAATTATTTCCTGCCAAGCACCAAGTAACTATCATGAGTTTTTGGATATCTCTGTCCCTGTGCGCTCGGACGATGATTATAATCGGAACGGCGAGGGCTGCGATAGCTTGATGACAACCCTTCCGGCCACGTTACCTCTCTGAAGGTCTGCGAAGATACTGAATAAGACGTAAGTATCAAAAATGAATCTGGGGAAAGGGATATTGCATACTTGTCGAGATCTTCTAGAGGTCTAACAGAATATCGGCACTTCACTTTTCCTTGCGCGGCGTAGGCAATCGCTTCGATGGTATCTTGGGGGGATCTGCCGTAACACGAACATAATAGGTTTAGTGTTGTGGAGTTCAGTGACACCTGTGCATCTTACCCTAATGCAGACCCGAAAATCCTAAGTTGCTGTAGACGTGTCAGTCCCGCGCCACCATCATACAATAAGCCGTGTACCTTGCCTATGAGTACTTCAAAGGGAACATCGAAGGTACCATCCGGCACCCCAACGCCTACGAGGGTGCCGCTAGGCCGGAGGTAGAAGAGGGCTTGTGTGAAAGGCACTGCCTGGTAAAAATATTTGGAAAATGGCCGGTTAACGACGGAAAGTGGACATACGGAACCGGCAGCTACTAACGCCGCGTGAGGTCCCTTGCCATCAGCTGCAGCCGTAACATCATCCACGAGGTTGGAACCACTTTCCCTGAAGTCAATCCATTTCTCTGCGCCAAGGGAAAGACATAAGTCTTGCTTTTCTTTTCCGCTGTCTACATACAGGTCAGGGACTGGTAAGAAGTGGAAAGTAAACTTACTGACCGATAGCAATCACGCGGAAGCCCATATGTCTTGCATATTGAACAGCTGGATGATGTTGACATCACTTCAAAGTTCAAGAAATGACGGATGTACCTAAATGTCCCAGCCCTCCCCCCGCCCCAGGTATGGCAATCCAGTCGCCTGGTTGATGATCTATGGCTTTCAGACCTTTGTAGACTGTAACACCCTGCTTTTGTTCAACAACTGAAAAAAAAGTGATAACAAAAACAGACTTACTGCACACATGAGAGGTGTCGCAGCAGCGCTATCGAGGGAATCGGGGATTGGGGTAACATAGTCCGTCCATGCAACCTTAAGAGGGCACATTTCACATTATGTTGAGAAACTTGGAAAAATGCAGCATCACTTACAGCGTATTCAGCAAATGAACCATCTACGGTAAATCCGTGGATAGAAATCGCGGTACAACCTATTGATATGAAGCGTAGTGTCTGAAACACTTACTTGCGGAACTGGTCAACTTACTAAATTCTGTTCCCCTTGAACAGTACTCGCACTTCAAACACGTCCGCGCCAGAAATTTCAAACCAACCCTGTCACCAATGTTGACGGGACTGTTGACGGTTCCATTGCCAATGGCAACGATTGTGCCAACGCCCTCGTGGCCACCAATCCGGGGTAGAGTGGGCTTAACTGACAAGTCACCATCGCGTGCGTGTACGTCTGAATGACACACGCCTGCGTATTCCATTTTGACAAGACATTCATTGGGAGAGAGGGTAGCGGGATCTGGGACTGGGTAGTCGGTGAGAATCTTGGCCGGCTCGCCGAACCTTTGAAACTGGGCAACACGCTGAGTCCTTGGGAGAGACATCTAGGAGCGAGTGTGGGGTTGCTCTGCAGATATGTGGTTAAGAAGCGATCACCACGGCCTCAGCATATTTAGTTCTTATCAACGAAGCAGCGCTTGCCTGATTGTTGGGACTCTACCCTAGGGAACAGCGTGGGTCAACGTTTTAGCCGGGGTCACAACTCAGGTTATACTGACAGTACCTTCGTGCTTCGCTCGTACCTGACCCAGAATAGGCGGGAGGGTAATGGGTCAACGCACAGGTAGTCATTCATCTGGGTAAACTCATGCTCATGGGTATCTGCATGCGTGAGTTTGACCACACAAGTAGTACGGGTATAAGCAGGTTACTCGCAAGTCTGCCAAATGACCACATAACTGTACAATACCAACCACCATGACTACTCCGCGAATCCCAGATTCTCTCAGGTTCCGGTTGGGTTTCCAGACAAGAGTTCATGGCAGCTCTTCGGGGTGGTAAACCGGAAGACTTCACATTGTTTTTTAGTAATGCGGAGGGTGCCTCCGGAACCTACAGGTAAAATTTGAACTTGTTTCATTTCATGAATTAGTGTGATGCTTGAGGCAAAACTTCCATTTTCTTCTGTTTCATTGGTCACGTGGTCATGCTGGTGACTTTATGGAAACCAAGACTGGCAACTACCATTAATACTGATCTCTTACTTAGTCGGTTTGATCCCACACTTCAAGGTCAGAGATTCCAACTTGTGCAAATATGCAGTGACCAATGCGCACCAGGGGTGCCCCTGCCACTCAGCAGGGCAGTATGTAAGTGCTACAGACACGGTCAGAATAAAAAGCGACAATGTCGTCTCCCTAGTACGCAGAGGGTTGCCGGACCACGGACTCGACAGGAAATAATCGTTCTTTCGACTGCAACACCTTGACGTTCAGTTTTATGTTACATACACATCATGCTATTCCAATGGACGAGTGAGTCGATGCTTCAGCACATATTTCCGCCCAAGGCGCCTGACTCGCAATCTAGTTCCCAAACGCCGGGTTGGCCACCGCAGCCTCCCAACTATCCCGGCCGAAATTTACCTAGAAATTCTCGAGTACCTTGCGCCGCCTGGCGAGGCGCTCTCTCCAGAGCAGACGAAAACCCTTACCAGGCTTGCTGGCGCCTGCAAGCTCTTCTGCCACATCGCGCTCCCCCGCATTTATGAACGCGTCAGTATTGTCGGACATGTGCACTACCGGCATGATAACCTTCTCTCATCGCGAGGTGCCTCGTTATGCGGTCGCATTGCTTCTCGTGAGGATCTCGCACTTTGGGCTGCCAAGTGTGTCAGGGAATGCAACTTCCGCGACTGGCTATTAAAATCTGAGGGATCGTGGGCAGTCAGCATGTTTGCGGAACGCTATGCCTCCAGCTTGAGGCATATGACCAACATCCGCCGACTTACATTCTTCGAGTGTTTCATAACGAACAAGCACTGGCGTGCCATAATGGCTTTGGGTACACTGGAGGAGTTGGTCTTTGACAGATGCGGGTTCGCGGGAACCATTCAGGTAAAAGATGGGATTCAAGCCGCTCAACCAGTGAAACTCGGAGTGCCCTCTATCGAGTTTTATGAGGGCGGTGCTCACCATCGCATTGCTGCTGAGGCATTTGACTTGGGCGGATTGCGTTCCCTAAAGACAGATATCCCGTTCGCCAAGCTCCTTGACTGGCCTCAGGATTGCATCCTAGAGCAATTCCATCTTAGGGAAATAGATTATAAAGATCCAGTGCATTGTTCCGCTCTGAAACCTATTCTACGACAAACAGGACAATCCGTGACGGAGCTCAAGCTGTCGTTCTACGACGGCATATTACTTCCTAACTTTGGGCACTACTTTCAGGACAGTTGGCCGGGCAACATTCGAAACTTGCGCTCACTCACGCTAGTTGTCGATGCTATGACAAGGGATTGGGTTGAACCCTGCGAGGTATGGTGCAGTCTGAATCCTATTCCTGCATATAACTTATGTTCCGGCATGCGCAGATGAGTTCCCTTGTCTGTCGTTGCGTTGGCTTCAGTCTAACTATGGAGAAACTGATTGTACAATTTCATGCTCCATACTTTCCAGCTTGGCAGCCGTCATTTAATCATCTGTATGATATTCTACCAACCGTTTCCGCCGTTTTTCCAAGGATCAACTACATAGAGATCTATGGGACTGCTATACGTCTAGATGGCGACTCATGGGTTGAGGTCACAGCTCCGCAAGAAACCATTTGGTTTACATAGTCGTCATATTTAGTCAATCAAATCTGCCACCATTTCAGCACTAATTTTGATGGTTGGACTTCATGTGTCACTGGAAGCATTTCACAATTTTTCTTCAGAAAACATGTTGAAAAAATTGAAGAAAATGATACTCTTTTTTGACAGGTGTTTTCAAAGAGAAAAGGCAAAAATATTATTTTCTTTTCTTTGCATGATTTCCACAAAACATAGACTGATGGTAATACCCATTAGAGTAGAAGCTAATCAGCATTACCATCAATTGATGTTTATGGGCACAAAAGACAACAAAAATGAAGTATTATATTTGCATTTTTTCTTTGAAAACATGCAAAATAAAAGAGTATCTCTTTCTTCAATTTTTTCAATGTATTTTTGCATGAAAAATTGTGAAATGCTTGCAGTGTGTGCGACTCAGCAACGTACTCCATATTTCGGGCAAGGTCCCCAAAGGACTGAGGTATACATCGTATTGCAATTAGCCGACTACCAGCATCAGCGGAGGCCGGCCGTACACGCATTCACGGAGCTCGGAAAGTGTCCCGAGGCTAGCTTTCATATATATGTACATACGTCTTAGTATGATCAAAGGCGAGGAACGAAAGGGGATTGGCTTCTCATTGCAGCGTCCTTCAAACGTTACGGGGACTCGAGTACTCATTAAAATACTCGGCTGGCAGTTGGACTAAAAAGTATCGCTGGTGTGCGGGGATCACGGCCTGCCTCAACCGAGGTCTCGTTGACGGGGAGCGCCTTGAACTCAAGTCTCAATCTATGACGACACACACCCCAAGTCTCTATTACATTAGATCGCACGGCTAGAGTACGAAGATCATGTACATACTTACCTGAGGGTTCAAGTACTTACACTAGCCAATACTAGTCGATGCTGAAATGAAGCGCCGGGTCACGAGATTCAGTTACTACTAGGAAGACGAAAGACTTGACAAGAAATAATTGTCCCCTCTCGACTGCAACATCCCAACGTCCGATTTTACATTATCATGTTGTTCGAATGTACAAGTAAGTTGATACGCCAGTATCTCTGTGAAAGGAGCCTGACTGGCAAAATAAACTCAGTGCCGGAACTCCGTGTTGGCAATGGCAGCCTTCAAACTATCCCGGTTGAGATTTACCTGGAAATTGTCGGGCACCTCGCACCCCCCGGCGAGAAACTCTCTCGACAACAAACGAAGACCCTTACGAGGTTTGCTAGTGCCTGCAGACTTTTCTGCCACATCGCGCTCCCCCGCATCCATGAACGGGTCGATTTTGTTGGACATATGAACTGCCGGGATGATAATCTCTCTTCGCGAGAAACCTCATGGAACGATCGTATTGCTGCTGGTGAGGATCTCGCTCTCTGGGGCGCCAAATGTGTCAAGGAGTGCCACTTTCGCGGCTTACTATCAAAATTGGGGCTATCATGGAGTGTCAGCCTCTTTATAGGATGCTACGCTGTCAGCCTCGGACATATGACCCACATCAGCCGACTTACGTTCGCTAGGTGTCTCATAACGGACGAGTACTGGCGTGCAATAATGGCTTTGGGTGCTCTGGAGGAGTTGTGGATTGACCAGTGCGAGTGCGAGCGCGAGTACACAGAAATCAGTCAACCGACCCAATCCAGCCACCCATTGAAAATCAGAGTGCCTTCTTTCCAGTTCTACGAAGGCTATGATGGCGGTGATAGCGCCAGCGTTACTGCTGAGCTACTCGACTTGGGTCGTCTACGTTTCCTGAAGGCAGACATCGAATTTGTCGAGCTCCTCAACTGGCCTCAGGATTGCATCCTAGAGCAACTCCACATTAGCAGAATAGATTATGCCAGTTCAGAGCATCAAGCCATCCTAAAACCCATTTTACGACAGGCGGGACAACGCATGGCGGAGCTCAAGCTGACGTTTTGGGAACGCGTTTTTCTTCCGGACTACGGGAACCACCTTCAGAACACTTTACCGGATAATGTTCAAAACTTGCGTTCGCTCATACTGGTTATCGATGCTATGACAAGAGATCATGTCAACCCTCGCGAGGTATGGGGTAGTCTGAGTCCTATTCCTCCGTGCAACTGATGACTTCCGCATATCCAGATGAGCTCTCTTGTCTGTAGATGTGTCGGCTTCAGTCCAACGATGGAGAGACTAGTTATAAAGTCTCTCATTTCATCCGTCCCAGCTTGGTGGCGAGGAACCGGTCAAAGTCGTCTCGCACCCTCAAAACCACCCCCGTTCGATCATGTACAGGACATCACGCTATCAACTATTTCACCAGTTTTTCCAAAAATTAGCTACGTGGAGATCTACGGGACTGCATTACATCTGAAAGATGGCTCTTGGGTTAAGGTCCGAGCTGCATAGTAGGAAATCGTTCGGTTTAGTCCGCATACTTGAGGTATTCTAGGACGGGTCATCGGAGGGTTGAGACTGATCGACGGTTATATGGAACCACGGGCACCAAGATATATGTCATAACCAGCCATGAGTGCCTTGAAATCGATTAGTTGGCTGCTCAGCGTCAGCTGGGGTCGTCCATATACTCGTAGAGGGTCAGAAGAGGAATGTAAAATCAGCAAGTAGAATTGGTAAATCTTCATAGCTTTCTCATCCACAGAGCTCAGAAACACGTGGGGGCCGGCTTTTATCGTCGTGATTGGACCGACAGCGAGGAACGCAAGGGGGGCTGGCTTCTCGTTGCAGTGTCTTTCATGAGACTCTCTCTGTACTCCACCGGCACGAATTCTTCGAATATCATAACCATCGTTGCTGAGCGTGGATCGACACCTGGCCTAACAGAGGTCTCGTTGAATGGGAGCGCCTTGAACTCGATCTTATGACGACGTGCTTCAGAATTATTCCCAAGTCAGCTGCAAGACGGCCATACTCACCAAGGCCCAGTTGGTCTCCTTGTCAATCTTTCCGGCATGCTCGAAATCTGACCATCCACCTCCGTATATCAGGTCGCAAAATACATCCAAAAACGCCTCTTCAATCACTTCCTCGGAACCCACGATTGGCTCTGGATCCAACTGAATCTGTGGTTGTACGGGGGGAACCTTCCTCAACTTTCTGGCAGTACTGACGCCGCGAGTGAACGACGAAGCTCCTTTCTGAATAACTGGACTGCTCAGGAAGAGTGAAGTATCAAGGAAATCGCCGGGTCGCGAAAATCCGATAGCTGCAAAGTCGTTCCAGTTCATTGTCTGACGCTTCTCGGGAGGTGTCTGCTGACAAAGGCTCACTGTGAACGGCCATCAGACATGTTAAAAGTGAGGACGTACGATTCTAGTAGTTTTACCCGGATTCAACTGGAGTCTTTCGCCACTGGCCTCGGAGGAGCCAAATCCACCCTTCTCAAATTCGACCCATTTCTTCTCCGTCAAAGTCTTGAAGTGCTGGGTGCCTGTATAATGTCCAAGACCCAAGGCCAACCGGAGTGGATCGTCCTCATCAACTGCAGGACTCCATGAAGTATCCGTGGTGGACATGCCCAACGCTTGGCCAGTGTAGGGGTAGAAGTCACGAGGTAAATTCATTCTCTTCATGTACCCCTCGGAGTAGGACGGCTGTAGTTTGAGAGCGGATGGAGCAATACGTTCCCACTCTTTCGACGCTGCAAAGCCACTACGTTTTCCGGCTCGACCTCCAGAACTCGACGCCCAGCTTGCAGCCGTGTGGACGAGATCAGGTGAGAATGTTGCTACGTTTCGGCGGACATGCACGACGCGTATTGTGCGCGCTCCACGACGGACTTGCAGCCATCCTTGGGTGTCCTTGACATATAGAACAGGAAGCACCGATGGGTACCCCCTGATCCACTCCTTGAGGCGAGCAGGGGCACCAAGAGGGGTGCTACTGCTGCGGGGAGTACGAGTGCCGACGCCAGGTAGCACCAGTGGAATTCGTGGTGTGTCCTGCGAACGAATGTATGCCAGCAAGATATGTTCCGTAGCGGTGACTGCGTACAGGTATTGGACATATGTGTGGTGGAACGGAAGACCAGGCGGTCCGAGACCAAACAACAACGGTCCAAAGAACGATGACAACGTAGTCGGCGTGTGCCCAGACAAAGAACTGTGAGCGATAAAGCGGGTGAGGAGGTCCAGCAACGTCAATAGAATTGATCGAAGAGTCTGCGGCAATTGTTGTAAAAACGTTGAAAAGTGCGTGGGCGGGTAGTTCAGAGCTGGGATGCGAGACCGCCAATAATTACATGAGTCGTCGTGCCTCGTGCGCAGGTATGATTTGGGAAAAATGAAAGAACCTGACATACCTGCTTCTGAATCACGGAAGTCCGTGTAGTGTTCCCAAGAAATGAGGCCTCGCGTGGCCTGCCCTCCAACGACTCTCACGACTCGTGCAAGACCCCACCGTATACACATGCCAAGCTCATGTGCACCTGCAAAACGCGCCTCCTGACGCCAGCGGTACTCTGCTGCCGTGGAGGATGGATCTGCACAAGCATCGAGGAATGCGGAGATCAGCTGGTTGATGGCAGAAGAAGAGATATCAAGAGCAAGCGCAGAAAAGATAAAAGGCGTTGTGAGGCATCGACTAGCAAGTTCATCGACAACGACCTCCACGAGCCTTGCCAGCTCGTTGATGCCGAGAGTGACGTGGCGCTCGAAGGAGAGGTAGCCATACTCATGACGAGTGGTCTCGTTTGTTCCTTTGCGACAGCGGTCGAGATTGAGAGGCAGAAACCCGCCGTCAGGAACTCGAGCGACGGTATTGGGAACGCGGACGTGACTATCGGCAGGTTTGGGCGAGGTCAAAGTAAGGCGTCGTCTCAGTTTCACACCCCGGGTCTTCGTTTTGTCCTCACCGGTAGAAGGGCGAGAGGCCGAGGTCCTCTTCGTGTGGACTATGTCATCGTCGGGGCCATGAGTTGTGGTACGAACGTCCTCGCTTGTTGTACGGGATGCCCTGCCTAGAATTGATTTCCTCCTGACACGAGAAAATAGATTTGGCATGACACAGAGGGACGGAGCGAATACGTCAACGCTTGTGCTAATAACGCAAGCTGGAGCTAAACAAACTTGGAGCCTCGACTGCGAGCACAATCCAGAGTTAAGTGTCGTCAGTGGGATGGCTGCAATGTGCCAGAAGGCACGCCTGTCATGGCACCCATCATTAGCACCAGCTTCACTTCCGAAAGCAGCCGTTAACGTTGAACAACCACATACTCCAATCGTATAGAAAACCCTCGGCTGTCGTCGAGAACGACGAACGTGCGGGAGACGGTGGTAGTAGACTGGGGGGGACTTTGTTCGTCTGCAGCCCCATAACCTGTACTACTTTATACGATACTGAAATGAATTTCACGATAAGCGGGAGTGGACTCTTCCCTCGTCGTCTCACCGTTTCGCCAACCGCGGTCCGCTCGGGTAATGAATTGATGATAATACCCCTAAGTAAAACCGGGCATTTTACAATCACCTGCAGCTGGAAACTGAAACATAATCTAGAAGTTCTCCAAATCCCTCATAGTCATCGATGAGGTTGCTCAGGTAGGTTGACCCGAGCACCCCTTCTCCGTACTGACTCCTTGGCACGTGACTTGCAAAGTGCACTACTAATCAGTATAAATTGAAGTACAGTGATGTATTACTGTCATCCCCCATGTACCATGATGAACTAGCGTCACCGCGCTGCAAACATGGCCTAGTATGTGGTTTCAAGCACTGCCCATTACAGCATATCTGCAGTGTATATAAATCGATGGCTGGGTTCTACTATCAGTAATGTTGGTCACTAAACTATTTACCCTGTCCCTCTTCGCTCTAGGGGGCCTCGCTGGCGCTCCCGTCAACAGTACGGGATGTCTCTGCACTTACGGGCAGCCTTGTTGGCCAACTGCAGACCAGTTCGCCGAACTCGAATCCCAGGTGTCCCAGCCTCTCATCTACCCCGTCCCCAGTGCCTCCGCGTGCTACCCAGCCAACGATCCATCCGGGAACTGTACTCAGGTAGTTCAAGGCTGGACAGACGGGAACTGGCGTTCTTCGCTACCTGGTGCGATGGAAGAGCCGAATTTCGAATCCTTCATATTTAAAAATGGTACAATCAGTGCATGTTATCTTAACACATCTCTCGGCGTGCCTTGCGAACAAGGGAGTGTGCCCGTGATTGGTGTAGACGCTCGTACCCCACAAGACATACAGGCTGCTGTGAGTTTTGCACTGCGTTACAATATCAAATTAGTTGTGAAGAATACGGGGTGAGTGGTGTCCTTCCTTGTGCCATCTGTTGATGAGCTGACCTTAGGGGTACCGCGGTGTTATCAGACATGATTACCTTGGACGGAGTGCAGGCCGCGGGTCCTTTGTTGTATGGACACACAAAATGAAAAATATCACATATGACGCCAGTTTTACACCTCAGGGAGCACCCACCGACGAAACATACCAGGGTAAGTCCTCAGGTTCCTCTCATGTTTGAGTCGGAGTCTGACTATCAATTGTGGGCGGCATTCACAGCCTTAATAGTTGAGTCTGGGGTACAATGGCATGAGGCGTATGACGCAGCCAATCAGAACGGACGCATGATGGTCGGTGGCGTATGCCCCGATGGGTCCATCGGGGCCGCCGGAGGTTGGCTCCAAGGTGGAGGGCACAGTTCTCTTTCACCTACATATGGTCTCGGTAAGGAATTAGCGCAAATTTATCCTCATTCCTTGTTCATTTTGGGCCCCACAGGTGTTGACAATGCAGTTCAAATCACAGTTGTCACATCCACAGGGGACCACCTCACCGTTAACAACTACCAGTATCCCGACCTCTTCTGGGCACTCCGTGGCGGCGGCGGTAGTACCTACGGTATTATCACATCCGTCACTTACCGTACATACCAGCAGCTCCCGGTCGTGATGTACTTCGTGCAGGCCAACGCCACCAATGGAACTGTGATGAAAGAGCTCATTGGAGGGATGCTACGCCTCCTACCCAATCTCACCGACGACGGCTGGGCGGGATACGGGCAGTTAACAAACACCAGTGTGACTTTCATGGGTGTCAACCCCGGCACGTCTACCGTCACGGGAAACGCAAGTATGCAGCCTCTGACCGACTACTTACTTAGTCTGGAGTCCAAGGGAGTCTCGTCAGCAGCAGTGATTATCCCTTTCGATACCTGGTACGCGTGGTTCACATGGGTCAAGCAGTCGGCCAGCACGACAGGTGAAGACGGTGCCAATAAGATGATCACCTCCCGTCTTCTGTCTCGTGATACGCTCGTCAACCAATATGCTGATGTCGCAGGGATCCTTTATGACTGCCAGGCCACCTTCAAGTATGTCTCTGAGGTCTCTCACACGCTTGTTGCACAGATGTCTGACGTCATTGTTCCCTTCATAGCATGGTTGGTGGAGGAAAGGTTTCCCAGGTCGATCCCGACTCTGCGGGTCTCAATCCAACATGGAGAAACACCATCGTCGAAACTGTGTGCAGCGTATTCTGGGCGGAAGGTGCCACCGCAGTAGAGATTGCAGGGCAAATCGACCAACTCAAGGTATGGATCGAGAATATGTATTCCCTCACACCCCAAGCTGGTGCCTATTTCAACGAGGTGAGCAAGCGCAAGCTTCGTAGAAACGGTTTGGCAACTAACGCGTAATTCTTATAAGGCGTCATTATTTGAGATCGATTGGCAATACACATTTTTCGGTTCACACTATAGCAAATTGAAAGAGATCAAGGATAAGTACGATCCATATCACCTTTTCGTGGTCGCAGAGGGTGTCGGTTCGGATGAATGGAACGAGGAGCTGACTTGTCGGTGGTAGAGGTAGGAACGATCAATTATGTAATCATCCGTACGTGTTTGACATACACAATTTAGGACATTTGATGTGCCACACCACAGGCATGGGCCTAATTAACAGCCAGATGATACTTTGTTGACTATGGAACTACTAGGTCAAATGAAGTATATGCACCTGAGTAGATTTTACAGAGTTGTGTCTTTGAAGCACAGGCCATGATTTATCTGTGGCTTTTATGCATGCTTTTACTTTAGATAATTTCCAATAGTGTGCCACTGATGAAACAATGCTTTTTTTTGACCTAGTGAACTGATTGTATGTACATAATATCCTGGCTGAAATTTAACTGATGCCTGTGCAGGTACTGCTTTGCAAGACATACAAAGGGATAACAAAGGAAAATGACATTGAATCTAACTGAGCAGGCACCAACTAAATTTCAGCTGGGATATTACATACATACAATCAGTACACTAGGTAAAGAAAAAGCCTTGTCTCATCAGTGGCACACTATTGGAAATTGTCTAAAGTAAAAGCATGCATAAAAGCCACAGATAAATCTTGGCTTCTGCTTCAAAGACACAACTCTGTAAAATCTATTCAGGTGCATATATGTTATTTGACCTAGTGCTCCCATAGTCAACAAGGTATCATCTGAGTGACAATTAGGCCCATGCCTGTGGTGCCATCCACGAAGCCGTGCTCATCTGTACTTATAAATTGTAATTTGTACACTTTTGGTACGTACCCCATCAGAAACTGGCACCACCGCGCTGCAAACATGGCCTGGTATGTGGTTTCAAGCACTGCCCATGCAGCATATCCGCAGTGTATATAGATCGATAGTTGGGTTCTATTATCAGTGATGCTGGCTACGATTTTCACTCTGTCCCTCTTCGCTCTAGGGAGCCTCGCTGGCGCTCCCTTCAACAGTACGGGGTGCCTCTGCACTTATGGGCAGCCATGTTGGCCAACCGCAGACCAGTTCGCTGAACTCGAATCCCAGGTGTCCCAACCTCTCATCTATCCTGTCCCCAGCGCCTCCGCGTGCTACCCAGCCAATGATCCTTCTGGGAACTGTACTCAGGTAGTTCAAGGCTGGACAGACGGGAACTGGCGTTCTTCGCTACCTGGTGCGATGGAAGAGCCGAATTTCGAATCCTTCATATTTAAAAATGGTACAATCAGTGCATGTTGTCTTAACACATCTCTCGGCGTGCCTTGCGAACAAGGGAGTGTGCCCGTGATCGGCGTGGACGCTCGTACCCCACAAGACATACAGGCTGCTGTGAGTTTTGCACTGCGTTACAATATCAAATTAGTTGTGAAGAATACGGGGTGAGTGATGCCTTCCTTGTGCCGTCTGTTGATGAGCTGGTCTTAGGGGTTATCAGACATGATTACCTCGGGCGTAGTGCGGGCCGCGGGTCATTCGTTGTATGGACACATAAAATGAAGAACATCACGTATGACACCAAGTTTACCCACAAGGAGCACCCGCCAACGAAACATACCAGGGTAAGGCTTCACGTTCTTCTTGTGTTGGAATTAGATCGACTGATGGGCGCCACGGTATTCACAGCCTTGACAGTTGATGCTGGAGTGCAGTGGCATGAGGCATATGACGCAGCTAATCAGAACGGACGCATGATGGTCGGCGCCGCATGCCCCGACGGATCCATCGGGGCCGCTGGGGGTTGGCTCCAAGGTGGAGGGCACAGCGCTCTCTCGCCTACGTATGGTCTCGGTAAGGAATTGGCACGGACTTATCTTTATTCCTTCTTCATCCCGGGCCCTACAGGCGTTGACAATGCGGTTCAAATCACAGTTGTCACATCCACCGGGGACCACCTCACCGTTAACAACTACCAGTATCCCGACCTCTTCTGGGCACTCCGTGGTGGCGGCGGTAGTACCTACGGCATTATCACATCCGTCACTTACCGTACATATCAACAACTTCCGGTCGTGATGTACTCCATGCAGGCCAACGTCACCAATGCAACTGTGATGAAAGAACTTATTGGAGGGATGCTACGCCTCCTGCCAAATCTCACCGACGACGGCTGGGCAGGATATGGCCAGTTCAAAAACACCAGCATAACTTACGCCAGCGTCAATCCCGGCATATCCACTGCCGCGGTTAACGCAAGTATGCAACCCCTGGCCGATTACCTGCTCAGTCTGGAGTCCAAGGGTGTCTCGTCAGTGATGGTGATCACCCCTTTCGACACGTGGTACGCATGGATCACATGGGTTAAGCAGTCTGTCGACACGACAGGTGAAGACGGTGTCAATCTGATGACCACCTCCCGTCTTCTGTCTCGTGATACCCTCGTCAACCAATATGCTGATGTCGCAGAGATCCTTTACGACTGTCAGGGCAGCTTCAAGTACGTCTAAGGCCTCTCACATGCCTTTTGCACTGGATGTATGATGCCATTGTTCCCTCTTTAGTATGGTTGCTGGTGGAAAGGTTTCTCAGGTCGATCCCGACTCTGCAGGTCTCAATCCAACATGGAGAAATGCTATCGTGGAAACTCTGTGCAGCGTATCCTGGGCGGAAGGTGTCACCGCAGGAGAGATCGCAGGGAAGATCGACCAGCTTAAGGTATGGATCAACGATATGTATGCCCTTACACCCCAAGCCGGTGCCTATTTCAACGAGGTAAGCAAGCACAAGCTTTGTGGCAACGATTTGGAAACCTACGCGTACATCTTATAAGGCATCGTTATTCGAGATCGATTGGCAATACACATTTTTCGGTTCACACTATGCCAGGTTGAAAGAGATCAAGGATAAGTATGATCCATATCGTCTTTTTGTGGTCGCAGAAGGTGTCGGTTCGGATGAATGGAACGAAGAACTGACTTGTCGGTGGTAGAGGTGGACTGTTGCATGACCGAATCTCCAGTATCACAGCAATGACAGTGCTACCCGTGATTGAAACAGAATAGGTCATATAATATAGTCCGTGTCGATTACTAGATTTTACTACATATCATGGTTTGATTCCGATGTCATCAACCACTTAAGGTCTGATGTTGAACATTAAACGCTAAAGCAGTCTCCTGAGATACAGGGTATGGTTTACTGTTCAGTGAAATGGTCAACCGAGGTAAAATAGTTCATAGCTACTCACGGCTGAGCTAGAAGATGTAGCAAGTTGTAGTGGACGGACTACCTTACAGCTGGTGGCAACTACGAATGGCATGAAAATCTCGTAGAATTCCTGCCCAGCCTGGGATTTCTGGCGAAGACCAGACGTGCGCTCCCCAGCCCAAGTTTCTGGATGGACCCCTGTGAATTTGAGGCGCAGGAAGGCAAAGATGGTAGCCTGTTTCAAGTCGGTACGTGTCGAGTTGCAGGGCGTTTCCATTTCAAGTTGCGGATGATGATGACAGTTGTGGGGGATTTTTCATGCGTGAATGTAATCGAAACTCACTGCAATGCTTCGAGCAGAATCGTCACCACTGGCACGATGACATTTCGTGGCAGAGCATCGCCACTTCATATGACGATCACGTGATGAGTCTACAGTAAAAAATCACAGATACTTTGTATACACTCTTGCTAGTTTATTTACTTACGATGCACTCTAGGAACGTTGCCAAGGCTGCCGTGCGTCAGCGACGTCCTACGGGGTTCCCGGTGTTCCCTCTTAATACTTCTACGGCTCGGCTTGCTTTCTGCCGGCCTGTGCGAGCACCCCCTGTTTGTAGCGTTCACACGGCTTCGTGTCAGTCGACTGGCGTCCGCACGTCTTATCATCCTTATGCAACTCCAAACGAATACGATGGTGCTAATTTTGTATGTTTTCTGTTTCCAGAGCATCGACTGACGCCAATGGTTTAGTTTGTGTCATCGGAGGCGGTCATGCTGGATGTGAGGCGGCTACCGGGGCTGCAAGAGCAGGAGCAAGAACGCTTCTCTTAACTCAAAAGATAGACACGATAGGAGAGCTTTCGTGTAACCCCTCCATTGGAGGAGTAGGTAAGGGAACGCTCGTGAGGGAAGTGGACGCCTTGGACGGAGTTATTGGCAGAGTAACAGGTTTGTTTTATGTCTGCCATTCACTAGGAAGTGTTGATTTTTATTACTAGATAATGCCGGCATACATTTCCGTATGCTGAACAGTTCGAAGGGCTCTGCCGTATGGGTAGGTTGTGACCTCGAAGATTCATTACTCCATATTTACCGGAAGCAGGGTCCCCGGGCTCAAGTAGACCGTGAATTGTATAGAAAACACATGCAAAACATTATACTCAACTATTCGAACTTGGCCGTGCGCGCAGCGAGCGTTTTTAACCTTGAATTCGATCACTCCGTCCCTTCCAGCTCCGAGAGCAGACCCACTTGGGGCGCCATCAAGGGTGTCCGTTTAGGTTCAGTGTCTGCCGTAGTTCTCTCTACGCTTATCTTACCTGCCAACAGATTCCGGGGAGATCATACATTGCTCTCAGGTAGTCATTTGCACTGGCACATTTCTCTCAGGCGAAATACACATCGGTATGATCCTTTATAGTGCATATACGAACCATCCCCTCACGTGTTCTCTCAGGAATGAAGCGTTTTCCCGCCGGGCGGATGCATGAAGCGCCTGCAATTGGGTTGTCTCACGCTCTTCGAGCAGCTGGATTCCAGCTAGGACGGTTGCAAACGGGAACTCCTGCACGCCTTGATAAGAATTCGATAGACTTCTCTAGGTTGGAAAGACAGGAGGGGGATCAGGTTCCACATCCATTTTCGTTTCTCCATAGGAAGGTGGAGCATGCTGTAGGTTTTAATCTCTACTTATCCCCCAGCATCACAGAGTGATTTCGGACGTAGGACGAGCAAGTTGTCTGTTTCAAGACGTATACTACGCCCGAGACACACAAACTTGTCAGCGATAGTATACCCTTGAGCATTCACATTCAGGAGGCAAAGAAAGGTGAGCACTGCCACGGCTCTTTTTACTCTGCTGCTCATGCGTGTCAAGGGCCCCGGTATTGTCCCTCACTTGAGGCTAAGATCACCCGATTCGGTCACAAGGGCAACCATACTGTGTGGCTTGAGCCGGAAGGGTATAATTCTGGTCAGCGGTCTTGTGTTTACGTCCAAATGGCCCTAAATGGTCTATACAGACCTTATTTACCCGAACGGCCTTTCGTGTTCAATGCCGGAGGAATTCCAGGAGCCGATGATGCGCACTGTGCCTGGCCTGGAGAATGTCCGTATGGTCCGTCCAGCTTACGGTGTAGAATATGACTACATAGACCCTCGAGAACTTAAGCGTAAGTTGGAACGCCTCTGGGATACCGTTAATTAATTCTCCACAGCGTCACTTGAGACGAAGAGAATAAAGGCATGTTTTGATCTACTTCCGATAGACGTGCCCATTCACTTTCTTGTTTCAGGGCCTGTTCCTTGCTGGTCAAATCAATGGCACTACCGGATACGAGGAAGCGGCAGCACAGGGTTGTGTCGCTGGGATAAATGCTGGCCTTGCTGCTCGTGACCGCCACCCACTGATAATCACACGTGCGGATGGATACATTGGCGTCATGATCGATGATTTGGTCACGAAGGGTGCTGAAGAACCATGTACGTGGATTGTTTATTCTATGGCAGCAGATTGACGTCGAGCGGGTAGATCGAATGTTTACTTCTCGTTCAGAGTACCGTATGACGGTGAGGTGCGATAATGCAGATCTGAGACTGACCGAGAAGGGTTTGTCACATGCACAATGGGTTAGTAGTGTAGCTTAGGCTGTTACCAGGTTATGAGGCCGGCATTATCTCGCGCGCTCGTTGGGAAGCCTTTTTGCGCGACCGCAGCACGATACAAAGTGGGATAGAAGTTCTCCAATCTGTGGTTTTGAGTCCGACGGTACGCAGACATGCGGTCCCGTTTTCCAGAAATTTGCGCTGATGTCATGGCATCAACAGGTTTGGGAGAGGTTTGGCTTCAGCATAACCAAGGATGGTATTTCAAGGAGGTGCGAGACTCTATCTGGGATCCTTTATTCGTTAGATAACAATTTGCAGCGCTTACGAACTGCTGAGGAAACCTTCCATTACGCTAGACGCCTTGGTGCAATCAGGTGCTGTCCCAGGGATGGATCGGCTGGAGCCGCACATCAAAGCTCGCATCATCATTGATGGTGAGTACAATCAATACATGGTCTTCACCGCGTTACATAGCTATCCAACTACTTTTGTTTAGCGACTTATGCGCCGCATATACCTCGTCAGCTGGCTGACCTCCAGGTCTTCCACGCGGATGAGTCTCTTCTGCTCGATCCAGATATGGACTATTCCCAGGTAAGCGGACTAAGTGAGGAAGTGCGGGAACGACTCCAGCGTGTCCGCCCTGCAACGTTGGGGGCTGCGAAACGAATGGAGGGCATGACACCCGCGGCCGCCGTCAATCTACTCAAACATGCACGCCGGACGTGGGGAGCTACTCAGCGAGCCGCATCATTGTCACAAGAAGCAAAGTTGATGCATCCTACTGCGGTTTCAGCTCTTGCATGATCTGTCGTTGCTTTCAATGGTAACTCTGATTGGGTCAACCCTAATCTTTGAGAGCGTGAAATACATCCATTCTTTTCGGTTTTACGTGTATTCGTCACATTTAAGGTGAAGTTACCTTGTGTGAAAACTACCAATGGAATAGGTATGCCTATTCCCATTAAGGACCCAGACGTTCGGCAGCGGTGAGATGAGTTCTGTACGCGTCGCGACGCGCCTGAGTCACGTGGATAATATCAATGACTGCCTGATGGCTCTTAGTTGTTCAGCCAGTGGCTGCATTACAAAACCAGCTCAAAACTGCCTAAAGACTTTTCATTTTGTCGACGTCCACTGTGAACGAGGCTTCCTCGATCGTGTTGTGCGGCAGGGAGAGGTTACTGTGCAATATTGTATCTTCCTCGTCACACCTCTACTTAATTGATCGTTCGGCCGACCACCTCTTACTTTCCAAGATGCTCACTACTGGCACACCCTACTCGATATGTCCCACCGCATCTACGAGGAAGCCTGGTGTCAAACGACGAAAACTCAACACCACGAGTCCTGCGCCTCATGTGGAACCTGACGTTACTACAGAGAAGGCGCTAGCTGGGTTGGGGAGTTCCTCTGACCTAAACGTTCTCACTTGCGGAAGCAACTCGCCCTTTCCTCGTTCATCTAAACTTTCTTGTTCCACATGTCATAGAACTTTGTCGGCCGTACGTCCTGGCGGAGGGGCTATGATATGCACGAGGTGAGCCACCTGTTCCTAGACTTATCATCGGTTTTGTGGCATCTGGGTATTACGAGACTTTGGGTTTATCGCTTGCCTTATTTTGTTTTCTTTCCCTTCAACCACGGAGAGGGTGGTCGTGGGATTCTTTACTTTCCGTCTGCCACTGGCTAGTATATGACCGGTCCTGACCTTGCCCCTTGGCAGATGCTTAGAGCCAACCTGTAACATTTGTTCACGAACATGCACGTCTTATACACGACCTTCTTCGTTCCCGCCAACTCCAGCATTAACGCGATCGCCGACACCATCTGCAAGTCATGGAATTAGTCCGTCCAATTCTTGTTTTGCCTCGCCCAAACGAACAGCATTAAGCCCAAGCTGGTCTTCTGTAAACTGCGAAAATACTGCTACTAGTATCCCTTCAATTAAGCGCAAGAAGGCACCTGGCGACCAAGACCATGGTGATATCGGTATCAAGTCTTGCGATCAGCAATCTATTAGCCCTCCATGTGAGATCGCCGATGACGGCACTGTTTCGGTGGTGATTCCAGGATGTGGGCGCATTATATGTAGAACATGTTGTGTCGAGAGCGTGGCAAAGTAAGTAGCTCTTTCTCTTTACTTGGTGTGCTGTGACCATGTGGCCATTGACGACCCATTCAAGTGACGGAACCCTATGCATGGATTGTTATGCACTGATGTAATACATCCTATTGGAACTCTTGGTCTCAAAGGCTTCACTGTTTTACCCCCTCATGACCTGCAGTTATGTTTTATTACGGAACCTTGCATACACTTATCTTACATGTCTAAAACATTAATGTCCACTGACTTGAACGGTTGCCACCGTATCACTAAAGACTCTAGGGATTTTGCTTTGGCGAAGTCGCAACAAATTGTCGAGAATACAGTGACTGCTCAGCGCTCACATGGAATTTCTAATTTCATGTGTACAGTGTTTCGGCTTTACTGATAGGTCGAGGTTGCAACAATGCGCATGCGTCCTTTCCTTTTCTTAGCGTGGATGCACTGATGATGAATCGAAAATTGTCAACAACTATTCTGGCCTAAGACACGCCCGCTGCCTTATCGTCAAAGGACCAACTAGCATTCATTCCTTTCGGGTTTCCCGCCTAGGGTTCTTTTCTATTCCTTATGTTCTACTCTACGTGGCCGTATCCGACGGCAACCAGGCACGTTCAGGGAGCTCGCAGCGGAACAGAAGATAATAACGCCGCGATGGCAACGAGAAACTTCGAGCTTCAAAGGTGACTGGTCGTGTTTCATGCATATTCATTCACAACTGAACAGACGTAGGCAACTTCGCGTACTGCCATGATCTTGGAAAATTTGTCCCCTTTGTCCTCTGTACGTGGCAAGACTTGTCCTGGTGAGACTTATTGCATCCCTGTATATTACAACAATTTCGTGCGCAACTCAAGGGACCAAACTTGATTATACAAACAAGTAAGCTTACACCTACATTTCCATCGACCTCTCAAACGGGATCCTCCTAGCTTCTTCTGATATTGTCTCGTGCTAAGTTTCATACTTCCCCTGCGCAGACACTTTCGATCCATGCTGTT
This sequence comes from Pisolithus marmoratus, assembly GCA_024613145.1. Classification (NCBI taxonomy): domain Eukaryota; kingdom Fungi; phylum Basidiomycota; class Agaricomycetes; order Boletales; family Pisolithaceae; genus Pisolithus; species Pisolithus marmoratus. The sequence goes on from JANFAE010000133.1 coordinate 182,445, forward strand.
TCGCTTCTGATCCCCGTAAGATTCTCAGCTCCATTCTCCGTGATGAGTACATCATCTTCAATGCGGATGCCACCCACACTCTGGTACCGTGCAAGCACAGCTACGTCGAGGAAATAAGAATTCATATGAGGTGCGAGGAGATGAGGAGAAAAGTAAATCCCCGGCTCAACGGTCTACGAATTGGTCAGATTTCTTGCACACATATGCGGATACCGCACAGCAGCAGCAGGTGGAAAGACCTACAACAACCATGCCAGCAGACAACACAAGGCGAAGACGCAGAAACCTATAGAAGCTCTCATGCCCCCCATCGCCGGAATTACCTGATGCGATTGACCCTGGAACAAAGTACTTTCCCGTCTTAGGCGGCTTGCTTGCGCTCGGCACGTCGTGCACGTCCAACCCGAGTGAGTGCCCGACACCATGCGGGAAGAATGCTGCGCTAAGTCCAGAAGTAAGGATATCACGCCGGAGATCATCTCGGCTCTTCAAGTCTGTTGCTGCAAAAATGCAATGTGCGTGAGTTGGCTAATGAGAAGATTGATTTTGACCCTTCCGAGGACGCACCACGTGAGTCCTCAGGGCTGCGAAAGATTCCCAGACGAAGGAAACCATCTACTAGGACTTCATGGCACCGTAATTGGACATCGTCCCAATGCACGCCAGGACGAAGCATGGCGAGAGACTCCTGGAAATGATTTGAGCATTCTAATTCGAGGATGGAAAGTAGAGAGGGATAGAGTGACCTGTTGCATTTCCAACACAAGGTCATACATAGCTCTCGCCTCAGTGGTGAACTTTCCTCCATTACCAACTGGCATCGTGCGCGTGACTGTTCATAGTATCGCATTTGTGACGCGGACAAGTTTGATTAATGGATGGCGAGTGGAAACCACGTGTAAAGGATACCATGTCAGCCCCAAGTGTTGATAGTTTTGACGATACGGACGATCTCGAGGGGAAGAGACGGGAACTCACTGTCGGAACTATAACATTCCCATTCACACCCTGCGTCAATCAGTAGGACCTGGGGTGCCAATACACTTCCACGTTCCCGCTCAGATATAAAGGAGGCGAGATGTCCGCCGTTGTGTGCGAGCTTATCCGTGACAGGGCCCCACGCAAAGGCCTTGTCATTGCAACAGTAATGAAGCGTCGCAGCGCGGTCGTTAGCAGCAACGATTGGCAAGTATGCTTGATGAAACGCTCTAAAACACGACAAAATGTAAGACCAGAAAAACCTGGTATATGGAAACCTTACCCTTCCCTCCTGCACGAGGCCACGAAAACTGCTTCTGCTTCTGCCTCCGTTTCTATTAGCCACTCCGCCGGTAATAGCGGACGCCTGTTCCCATGTCCACTATCTTGTTTAATCTTTCCTTGGACTGCCAACCCTAGCACTCGCATCACTACCTCGTGTGCCCGAGAGCTAATTTCGTTGGCTTTGCGGATCAGAGCAATCTCAAAGGCATCCTTGATCAGCCTTGTCTGATGAAGAGCTGGTAGGAGATGCTCTTCCGTGAAAGTACCTCCAATGTCGCCCGGGTCGGGGAATTCTCTCGTGCGTGGAAGTATGTGGACTAGAGCATCAGAAGGGAGAGACTTTAAATGATTGACAAGCTCGACTCCGTAGAAAGCGGCATCGACATCGTAGGTTGCAAGAGCCTCCGAAGGGGTTGGTGGTGCGGGAGACCACATGAGGTCCACGAGTGTCGGTTTCGGTACATACAACGTCGTGCTTACCGTAGCACTGTCTGGGTGGTACGTAGCGAGGAAGAATGATCCAGGAACGGCACAACCCGACAGGTAGAAGAAGTTGGACTCTTGACGAAAGGGAAGCTCCCGATCCGTATCATTACGATAAGGTGTTTCGGAACCAGCAAGTACGATGACTTGAAGCTACTTACTGGTAAGATTTTGCACAGGGAAGCTGTTGGGTAGTGAACTGACCTTATCGCGTTGGTTGGAATGTAGAGTGTGAGTCAGTGTTTTGAATGTCCTCGAGACATGATCTTTCGCTGAGACAACCCATTAGGCAGGAAGTCCCACTGACGAAAGATAACGGATTAACCTGGATACTTGGCAGCGGGTGGTGTGGTTGCCATCATCTGTGATGTGCTTGCACTGTGTCCCTGCAGTCCCGTCTTGAGTAGTACAAACCTTGACCTAACCAACTAACGATAGAGATAAATGGGGTTCCTTCGTCATGCCACGCCGATGGTGAAGCGGTTATCATGCTTGCCTTCCAAGCAAGCGGCAGGGGTTCGACTCCCCTTCGGCGTATGCTTTTTGCCGCTCAGCACCCAATGCGAACGACAAAGGCACAGGTCCGCGGCATTATAGATGTTCCTACAACATCATTGACATTTATCAGCAGGATTCCATCCGACGGCTATCATCTCACACATGACCTCGGCAGAATGTAGTACTGGTCGCAAAATGGCCACATGTAGCTCGTTCGAGTCTGGACCTTGCTATCAACTATTGGTTCCATTTCCATACAGAGCACACATGATTGTTGGTAAGTAACCCACAGATCATAGAAGAGTGCGATCCATCGCGGGAATATGTCCTTTCTTCGGAACCAAAACACCGCTGGAGTAGGTCATAAAGACCGTATATAACCCCTCCTCGTCGTGTAGGTTCATTCTTTGGCTGTCATGTGTTCGTTTCAAGGCATCTGTCTTCTTGTCAGTGCAAGTTTGGCTGGAGCCATCGCCGTCCCACTGTTCTCGCGAACTCGAAAAGTAAGTCTATCATCTTGATGGACCACTTGTTGTCCTGATGTCGTCGTCAAGCTTAATGCAATTCCCACTGTTGGGTCGACTAACTCCTGGTGGTCGGCCATAAAGAATCTAAAGGGCACATCTGGGGTCATCCAAGACGGTTACAACGAAGTGCGCTGCATTCAGGGGGCCTTCGCGGCTCTGTTGACTCCAACAAATAGTATAAAAATGAACCATTCAAGATTCCAATGCTTTATAATTGGATAGTAGTCATCAGCGGTAGCAAGCTGCTCGACGAAGTCAGGATGGCGCCAGATGACCAGTTGTCTGCAGTCGAGGGTACAAACGATGTGAGAACGTCGCGGGCTTTGGTCGTGTCTCGTGTCCAGTATCTCATGATGCCATGGTTACAGTTCTTCAAATTTGCATTTACAATGGGCCATCGGGTGGCAAATGAGCCGTATCATTTTGCGATCATTAAGACGCAGCTCAACCGCAAGCTACTTACTCTGTATCCAATCATTGAAGACGAGGTCTCGGTAGCCTTGGGTGAGATATTTTCTTCGCAGGATGACGGTAGGGCAATGATTCCGTATCCCGCTTTCCACTAGTGACCGCCGTTCTATAGAGTGGAAGCCCGTGGTGGTGTTGGAGGCCACCCGAAAAGTAGTTTCTAGGGCAAGCAACCGGATTTTTGTTGGACTTCCCCTGTGTTCGTTTAGCTTCAGTTTATGTGATCGCGAGCAGGGGTTATCTCTAGCATCTAGGTCGTGACCCTGACTGGTTGGAGTTTGGCCTTCAATACGCTGTTGATGCCATGGTATCAGCGGCGAAAATGGACCTCTTTCCTAGATTCATGTGGCCGTAAGTCTATCGCTGGTTGCCCTTCCATCTTTAATGACATCATCGTCTTTAGGCTAATTGCGATTTTTGTTACATCGACAAGAAATCAGGTTGGACGGGCAGTAGACTTTCTAGGCCCCATCATCAGGGAGCGCCAGAAAGTAGCGAACCATGTTCGTAGTGGAGAAGTGGTTAACGTGCCAGTCAGTTCATCCGCTATTGAATCATCACTACTTCATATATTTCGACAGGACGATTTTCTTCAATGGTTAATTGACAATGGCACCGAAAACACCGAATGGGAGATCACGCAACGAATGTTGTCCATGGTTTTCGCTTCGGTCCATGTGGGTATTTCTACTTTGTCTTGCCCACAAAGTTGTCGTCTTGACCCTGGGCCTTAGGCAACTGCGAGCGTGAGGTTGACATTACTTTCTTCTGACTGCGACATGACACTCCTCAGTCTCTCATGCATGCGATATATAATCTTGCGGCACATCCGGAAAACCTCACGCCTCTCCGTGAGGAGGTAGACACAGTAATACGCCAAGATGGCTGGACGAAAGCCGCAATAGACAAGATGTACAAAATCGACAGCTTCTTGAAAGAGAGTCAGCGGCTCGGCGGTCTGAGCAGCTGTGAGCACATATTTCTAGACATTAAGCCTGTCTGATTTGCAATCAGTGGTCATGCTGAGGAAGGTATTAAAAGATTTCACTTTCTCGGATGGCAGAGTCGTCCCTAGAGGATGTTACATCACTGCTCCGTCATGCGCTATTCACCGTGACGAGGAATATTACGACAAGCCCGACTCTTTTGATGCGCTCCGTTTTACTCGACTCCGTAATGACGAAAATGATACGAAGCAGCAGTTGGTCTCTCTTAACTCAAATTTCCTGGCGTTTGGGCACGGCAAACATGCTTGGTAAGTCCGTATCGATATGACTCTTCGTTTGCTCACTGGATATTGCGCAGTCCAGGCAGGTTTGCTGCAGCCGTTATTCAGAAGACAATACTCGCTCACATCGTATCGTCGTACGACCTGAAACTCGACGTCAATTCCCCGACGTCCTGCAAGACTACCGAGTTTGGAATCTTCATTAATCCGGATCCTACCACCACGATCCTGTTGAGGAAGAGAAGCTCTACTTGAACTCTTATCAGTGTATTTCGTATCATGATTATATGTTATAGCTTCACGCCGCGGAGAGAAATTGTATAAGTTGCCTGTGAAGCAATGAGCCCGACCTGCGGGCCACGCTGTCCCAAGAACATGGTTCCATATAGTAGCAGATAAAAGGAAAGTAACCATGGACAGATCGTAACCTAACACACGTAAAGATTCAATACGGCAATCTTCAATACACCCAATCCTTTACTGTCGCTTCCCCGGCCTCCAAACTTCGTGCGATGGTGTCAAGCGCTTGGAACGAGACTCCTGTCCGGGAGCTGCCTCTCTGGTATCCTTGACCATTATGGGCTGTGGTACAGGAGGGTTCACCTGGAGTCCGCGTCTCCAGGCCCTACTCGCCGATGGGAAGCGGTCGGTCCACGGGTCGTCAGTTCCCGGCTGCCACGTGGGGTTGGTAGTGTTGCCGACCAATTTACCTGTAGGCGGTTGTATTCCCACACGAAGTGACGTAGTAGGTACTGGAATTCGCGGCGACCTTTCAAAGTGCGTGAACGCCGCACCAGCGTCCCTCACCAACCCTTGTGTACCCGAGTGTTCTACAGGTGCCCCTTCCCGCGGCATAGTAGTGGATAACCGCCACCCATTTACACGTTTATGAGTCACAGGATCGGGTGTTGGCAGCAGCGTTGATGGGGAGGATGCACCGGGAGTGTGGCGAGGACCAGCACCAGGAACAGTTGAGACTACTTCTCCAGGAATCTCATTCTTGACGGTTAAAATTGATGAGGATGAACTTTGCTTGGCTTCCATTCGGAGGCCTTTCTTTCCTGTGTCTTCAAGTGCCACTTGTTCTAGCTCTTGCCGTCTTTTGGCGGCAGCATTGGCCTGAGCCTCCAACCGAGCCTTCATCCGCGCCTGGAACTCTGTTTGAGCTTTTGTCCTTGCTTCAGCTTGAGTATCAGCTTTCTCAGCGGGTTGGGCTGGCACTGGAAGTTGTGGCCGCCCCCCGAACATGCTTGGTCGGTATTTTGGCGGTGGCTCTAGGACCCCCTGAGAAGACTTGCGGCTCGCACCACCAGTTTCATACCATTCGTTCGTTGATATCGGTTGAGTATCAGGAACAGATGTTCTCTCCCACTTCTGTTGGATGCGCGGCTTTGCAGACATGCCAGGTCGGGGCTTCGGGGCTGTACTTTCTGCTCCAGACAACCTCTCCACTGCTTTGCTAGGTATGGTGCCAGACCCATGCTCAGGCTTCCTTTCCGTTTCACGCTGTTGTTTCGTGGATTGTTGCTCTTGCGCATTCCATGATTCTATAAGTGAACGTAAGACGCTTTGCGAACACCACACTAGCTAACTCACTGGCTGCCCGCCTTTGACGTAGCACCGCTTCCATCTGGGCCGATCTCTCCCAGGCCTCATGTTTGCGTTTCTCTCGCACCCTAGCCTCTTTCTCTTCTTTGATCTTTTGCGCCGCTTCTGCCTTCTTCTTCCGGAATTCCTTCACTCTTTGACCCATGACTACGGCGTGATATGAGTCAAAGTCTGGCAACATGCGCGATAACCGTAGCCTCTTCGCGCGAGGATCGGATTTCGTCGAGGATCCTGTTGAGCTGGCGGCCAGCTCTTCGGAAAACTGGTGAGTAAGAATAACACGTTCCTCCTTGCGATAAGCTCGTTCGACGTGGTCAACATACTTGACCAAGCTATCAAGGCGCTGCCGTATCTCTGGTCTCTGTTCCCACGCTTTCTGCTCCCTATGTTCATGCATCTCGAGACTTGATGTAGCTTGCTGAAGTCTCCTCTCTGCTTGGCATTTGTTCGCGGCCACTCTCCGCTTAGCTATCCAGCATCCTCGCTCAATAGGAAGAATAGGAGGGGTGAAATGACAACCGTACCATTATTCTGCCTAGCCTTGTCTCTCTCAAAGTCGGCCAGGCACGAAGAAATAGCGTCGTCAAGAGCCCGCCTGGTCTGAACATGATACTGCTTCTTCTCTTTTCCACGGGGCTTGGCCTTATACGTAGTTTCTTTCTTGAGGGCATCAAACTAGAATCGCATGTTTACAAGTATGAAGAAAGGCTGTGAATCAAACCCACCCGTTGGCGTTTCTCCTTGACCAGCTTTGAAGTTGCCACTACACGCGACTGCTCCTGTGCTCTCAATTCAAAGAAGTCTTCAAAAGCCAACTAAGTATCAACATATTCTGCAACTGCAAAACTGAGTATTCCTACCTGGTGGATCTTCCGCATGGTCGTGGACAGGATGTGGCTGGTTCACTGCGAACGAGAACCAGCTACTTGCCGAGGAGGGAGAAACAGCAAGTCTGGCAGAATCGTCTACATCACCTTTCTCTTCGAGCACTATAGAAGAGTCAGACGTGAGGATATTCCTAATGTTCTGCTCAAGGAGTTACCTAAGGGAAAATCGCTAACCAGGCTCGTGTTTCCGTTTCCTTTCCAATGGTCGACAACGGCACCTACAGGGGTGCCTTCGGCTGTCTCCGGACTGGCAAAATCGCCTAATGGCCGCGTAACTTGGACAGCAACCTCCTTGCGCTCCCGCACTTCCAGATTACTGTCCAAAATACGCCGCGCAAGTTGAACTTCTTCCGTTCGAGATGAAGTGTTCGTCTCGGTTTCCTGTGCGTCTTGGGCTCGAACAGTTTCCGACTGAGAGAAGGAACTTCGCAGAGCTGCTCTAGTGGGTTGACACCATTTGGCGTAGTGTACGGCACCAAAAGCCTCAGCTTTCCAATGGTCGTCGCACAAACGAAATTCGACGTATTCGACGCGAATAGCCAGACAGAACCACTCGAGTGCGTAGACATCGATATCATGCCAATGGCCCGGAGCCATCTCGTACCTTAGCAGAGTATTGTAGAGTACGCGTCCGAAACGAAGGAATTGCTGCTGACGCCTGGTAGATACCACGACACCATCTTCTCCTACGAGGAACGACAAAGGGCCTGAGTGTTCATCCCTAAGCACAGTCAAACCCGAAAGCCGTTGTCGCTCTTTCTCGAAACTCTCTTCGGTCCAATAGAATTGACCGATGTAATTCTCCCGCTGGTAGGTGGGGAGATTAGAGTTTGCTGCACGCGCAAACTTCAAAATGCGGAAGAAGGGTTGGAAGGAAAGTGGTCGAGTTATACTGTTGTGCGATGCCATGACTCTCGCAAGTAGTTGCTCATATGAAGCGCTGCCGCGGAGATTGTCAGAAATATCTTGACCTGCATAAGAAGAGTACCCACGTTGTAGTTACTACTTCCCTTTGAAGGGAAGACACCTGAAGACGGAGCTCGCCGATTTGCTGGAGCTGACTGTTTAATGCTCCCTTCAATTCTGCGTTCTGTTCTTGAAGTTCCGTATAGCAATTGTGACTGTGTGAAGGCATCCCGGGTGACCTCGACTCGGTGTTCGGTGAAGCGCCCTGTTTGGACACGTAGGTCATTTCCGACACGAGCTTGCTAGAGAACTCACAGTCAAATTGTCACGAAATCGCGGAAGAATGTTCTCTTTTTCTGCATGTAAGTCAGTAGTCGAACTGGGGTGACCACCTGGAGCTTGGTTGTATGAGTATGCCTCGATGGCTCGCGCGTTCGCTGTCGCGGAACTCAGGCGTGCTTGTGCATCACCACTGAGTTCGCGTACAGCATGCGATTTCGGAGAGTGGGTGTGCAGTGACGCCCATGGGTTGAAGACCTGACCCTGATCACCGTTCCACTGCATAAAGCCGCTCATCGCTTCTAAGAGGATGGTGGTTAGACGGAGGAGGGCGTAAGAGCATGGCGGAGGGATTCCAATTTCAGGAGTACACGATGGACGCTGGCGTGCTGTGGAGAATGGTCATTTCCGCTTATATCAGCATCAAGACCTACACACGTCCAACGCATGGATGATGGCGACCTTGATAGGGTGACTTTCAAGACCAGTTTGGCTATCATTTCCGCGATATCCATGGGTCTGGGGTTAAAGGCCGTACCTCTTTTTAGAAACGTGCCTCCTCACGGGACCTATCCGCAGAACACAAATGTAAATGTCCTTGCACCGTGATACAGGGTGTCGGGTGACCCACCACCCAATGCAATGTTACATGGTACCCTCGAGTAAATCACGCTGCACCCAATCTGATAGGCTACCCATGATATGGATACTCGTATCGAGGGATCGGGCGAAGACAGACATTGAGTGAATTTCGCGAATTGCGGCCAGAGTAGCAGTATTACTGCAAGCAGCGTAAAGCGCGTAACTTGCAACGGAATCTAGCCATTCCCTTGACCAGGCGTGCACGAGGTGTCGCAGAGGATGGCTTCAGGCTCCAAGATCCGTGATTTGGCTTTCGCGCAAGGTGGAAAGGCTGCGAGTGAACGACAATGCAAGGGCCAGAACTCGCCCATGAAGCAGATAAGCACCATCTCGTCCGAAGGTCGTCCATGACTTTACGTCGTGTATAGCCTGAGAGTGTCGGTACGCGCAAGAAACCGCAAGGACGGTTTTCTGAATGCAAGTTCCTTGGCATGTGTTTGAAACGACGTGAAGCATTCGTGATGGACGAAGAGAACGTAGTAAAGCCGAAAACATCAAAAGCTTCCACGGCGAGTTGCTATACGGTGGGCTCCAAGTTCAAGTCGACCCTGCTCTACTACGAGTAAGGTCTGCACAGAGGAGTCTAGCATCTGTCATGATTACACGTTGTCCTCTGGCCCATCCTCAATCATCTTCGCATAATCCTCATAACTTGCAAACGTAGGCAACGTCTTCCGCTTCTTCCGCTTCCTCTCCTTATCCTCGCCTTTTCCTTTCCGCTTTCGCTTATCTCTGCCTCCCCCAAATCCGGTCGGCTCGTCATTTCCTTCACCGTCACCTGCAGACGCGTCTGACCTGTCATATTCGAGCAGTCCATGGACGTCATCAATAGCCAAGAGGTCGTCGTCGTCAGAAGCCTCTGCGAGGGAAAAGGCATCTTCGGGTGTGTCAGCATCGCCCCCGTCGGATGCTTCATCCTCTTCGTCGTCCTGCCCGAATGAGACTTCCTCGTCGTTCTCGTCGTCGTGCTCGAATGAGACATCTTTGTCTTCTTGATCATCCAGCTCGGATGGGGGATCTTCCTCGTCCGACTCGGATAAGAGATCTTCGTCCTCTTCTTCACCCAGTTCGGATGGGAAATCGTCGTCGAGCTCAGAGGGTAATTCATCGTCGCCCTCCATTGCTGGCATAGTCGCCTTCATCGCCTGCAAGTAATGGTTTGCATGAACTACGCGAGAGCTTAACATAATAACTATGCTTACCTTCCATACAGCCTTCTCGTCCAGCTCGCTCTCCTCTCCTTCCTCCACATCGGAATCACCCCCAGTGCCGGATCCTCCCTGAGAAAGTTCCTCATCAGACTCTGTTTCGCCCTCATCACTCTGATCACTTTGATCACCCTTTTCCTTCTTGGTCACCTTACTCCGTCTGTGTTTCTGAGAGAAGTATCGGTGGAAAAACACTTCGTCAACCCTCACATCCTCCTCCCTCTTCTTCCAGAATTTCTCCTCGTTTGGCAAGACGTCATCTTCCACTTCTCCTTTCGTCTTCTTGACACTCACGCCGTCAGCGGCGCTCGCACTCGGTTGCATGGCACTCGCGCCTTTAGGTCTCGGCTTCTTCGGATTCCTGTACACGAATCGATCAAGGAAATGGGAAAGCGTATTGAGGTTGAGATCTGCGGCAGAGGTGATCGGCTGAGATGTGAGGAGTTGGCGGGCATGTAGAGAGACCGTGGGGTGGTAGTGGTGCATCAGGGGTAGCTATGTTGTATGGCATATAAACCCTATGATCACGGTCGAGAATGGAGTGGGGGACTCACGAGTTCAAACATCGGAAAAGCAGATGGATGGGCGTATTGTGGATCGCGCTTTCGAGGATCGTACGTGTCGCCTTCTTGCGCGCTCTGCATCTCACGCATCAAATTTCTCAAACCAGGGAGTGTGTTAAAGATCTTGTAGAAACATAAGAGCGTTGCGTTCCACACAGTCAATGATACGCACCTCTCCAAGGAGATACAACCCGCCAACGATAAATTCATTGCCACCAGCACCCCCACTAACCAGCACCTGTACAAACCTGCGGACGAAACTCTTGACGCGTTCCACATTGCCATCTGCCTTGAGAGATTTGAACAGTAAGTTCAGATACATTGTTTGTTTCGACGACGTTGCGAGTCGTCCATCATACAGGGACGCGTATAGAGCGCGATAATACCGGTCTGTTATACTCTTCGACTGAGAAGAACTGGAAGGAGATGCTTTGGACTGATTGATGAGCGTCGAGGATATTTGCTGAATAAGAACGAGAGCTTGGAGGGAGATGTTGAACGTGGACTTGTGCGTGATAAGGAACAAAGTGTCGATGTGCTTTCCCAAGCTTTTCGTTTCTCTCATGAGCGAACACATCGCACCCAATACAGACGTTGAAAGAATACCTTGAATCCGTAGCACCAAGCTTGGCAAACGGAAGTGCGCGGTTCACTCCGGTGAGGATAGCTGAAAGTAGTTTGGAGCGAGAATCTTCCACTTCGGTAAATCCACCTTCACCCACCACCTCCTTCCCTTTCCGCTTCGGCTTTGATTTGTCGTGAGCCTGGGACGCCTCAGAGCGCGCATCGTCATCCTCCTCCTCCGCCGATCTTCCCTCACCAAGAATATCCTCGAACAGCTTGAAATACACGTCGATGACCTGCATTGCGACGTCCTTTTCGTTTGGGCGGAACATGATCTGATTGATGGTAATGCTAGCGTAGTAGCGTGCGTGTTCGTTGACCGATTGTTTAGTGGCAGGATCTGCTTTTGATTTTGATTTTGGGTGCGGCTTTGGCTTAGGGTCCGATCCATCTTTGTTGAATCGTATGTGCGTATTTTTTGTTGGAGGGGGTGCTGTTGCCGCTGTTGATGTGCTCGGCCGAAGGACAAGTGATGTCATTTCGCGGATAACCACCGCTTTCATCGACGGGTGTACCTGGAGAAGTTGAAGGATGTAATGCGACGAGCGGGAACATATCGTCTTATCGGAGTCCCCCTGAAAAGTGAAAAGGATGTGGATGGGTGTAAGGATTCGGCTGTACATGGTGGGGGTATGTGGAACGTACGAGCTTGTTGACGAGCAGTCGGAGCAAGTTTTGCTCCTGCTCAGGTTTGTCCTTCAGTAAAGTAAAGACCAGGGAGAGAGCCTGCATTCGAACGTATGAAAGTGGATCCGCAGAGAGCATCTAGAGGCAGATTGGAGCCACCATTATTTTCCGTGTGTTTGGCACGGACCTCGAGGATTTGTAAAATGGAGAAGAAATACTTCTTCAACCAATCTTCAAAATACCATATCACAAGATGCCGATCGTTGACATCGGGATGAGACAGAGGCTGGTCCCGGAAGTACCTGCGGATGAGTGATACAGCTTCGCTCAACGAAAGGGGGGTAAGAGGGACTTACTTTAGCTTGCGATCAGGTGCCCCGCCGCCGACCCACCAATCCACTACGCAACGCAAAGCCTTGAGACTCTCACCTCTTCCGCCTTTGCCCTTACCCCGTTCCGCCAAGTTTTTAAGAGCTTCGAGCGCCTTAGTATTGTGCAAGGGACTGCTCTGGACAAGTAGAGTGAGTGCACTCAGACGATCTGACAGCGTTCCGGTCTGCAATATATTCTGGAGGAAACTATAGTCGGAACTGGAAGATGTGACCGTGGAGGTTGACTGAAACGCATTGACCACGTTGGCATGTAATGACGTCGCGTGATCCAGGAGAGAGGAGAGCTTTTCAGGTGTCAGAGCGGCAGCATTCAAGGCCATGGGCTGCAGAGGGGGTACATTGTCGTACCAACGCGATGATGCATCGAACTGAAGAGAGTTAGTTGTTGATTTGGATGTTTCGGACACATCTTTTGATTTTGGTTTCTTCGACTTCTTTTCCTGATTTTTCTGGGATGTCTTTGGTTTTTGTTTCTCTGTTTTGAGGCGTGCCATGTCCAACTCGACGATGGCCTTGCAAAAACTTGTTTCTAACTAGGTGTATTACGTCAGCGTCGTGCACAGAAGAAAAAACCACCAAAAAGTTCGGATACCGGGAGTCGAACCCGGGGCTGCTGTGTACAACCCACTTGGCGTGGTTGAAAGACAGCCATGTTAGCCGTTACACCATATCCGATGGCTGCATGTCTGCATCGTCGTCATTCATAGAAGGACGGACTGGTCTACCAGCATGGAACCATTCGTTACGTGGTGGTTGGCCATGCTGTGGCATCAATAATCTGATCAGACCCAGGCCTAGTTTCATATTGATGTCCACACGTCTCGGCAATGGATGAGAGGGGACCCCAGTCCGGACGGATCTTCTCCATTCACCGGCACCCCAGCTGAGTACTTAAGCATGTAGCCAGGAGACTACTAGCGCCGTTACTTATCTTCCTCATCGGTTATGTCTGCTACTGGTCTACGTCGTTCCCTGTCTGGTAGGCTGCTCAAGTACGCCCCACAACGGTCCCTCACAACGCTCGCACCCCCTAAACTCACCGTTGGTATTCGACGAGAGGACCCTTCCAGAATCTGGGAGCGCAGATGTCCACTCACACCCGACGCCGTCCAAGAGCTCGTTCAGCAAGACGGCGTGGACGTCCTCGTACAACCCTGTGACAGGAGGGTCTTCCACGTGGACCACTTCCTCAAGGTAGGCACTCCCTCTACTACTACTAAATGACAATAGATCCACAAACCAATTAATTTCCGTTTTGGTCTGTTCATGTTGACGAGCCTTCTACTAAACTGACGGGGCCACTTCTTTTTATCGACAGGCCGGCGCTAAACTTCACCCCACCCTCGAACCAGCGCATATCATCGTCGGGATCAAGGAAACCCCCTTGAATGAGCTCATCACATCTCCGGTGTCTGCAGCCCAACCTCCAGGGTTGCAAGTCCACCGTACTCACCTTATGTTCTCCCATACGACCAAAGGGCAACCATACAATATGCCCTTATTGTCGCGCTTCCTTGGCGAAAGTGACTCACAATTCCCCACACTTCCGAGATTGATAGACTACGAGCTTCTCACGGGTTCTGATGGCAAAAGAACCGTCGGCTTCGGATGGTTCGCTGGTGGTAAGAACAACCCGCCCCTATCCACCGCACTCGCCCTTACAACACACCGAACCTCCAGTCGCCGGCGCATTAGAGTCACTATCTGCGCTTGCTCATGCACACCTCGAAATGGGTGTAGCCTCTCCTTTCTTGGTAAGTTAAGCAAGTAGTAGCGCCCCTGACCCGATTTACCACATCTCTACGTAGCACACACCACGACCGCATACTCATCCCTCGATCCCGTCGCTCCGCACAACGTTGCGTGCCATTGGACAGCGGATCTCTGAGGATGGAACACCGAAGCCACTAGGTCCATTCGTTATAGGACTTACTGGGTAAGTTGTCCAGCAGTCAACTGTGCTATTGATAGGTTAACGAGCTGTGACAGAAATGGACAGGTTTCGCAGGGTGTTTTATCGATTCTCGAGGAACTTCCTATCGTCAAAGTCGGCGTGAAGGACCTGCCTTCACTCGTTGGTAACCCTGGTAGGTACATGATATTCAACAAGCCCTGTCATGAAGTAACTGAATCGCACAGAGACGGATTTGCGCAAGGTACCATGACCGCCACTATTCCGCGGCAAGCTAAATTGACATCTTACAGGTATACCTGGTACACGCGTCACCAGAAGATTACCTCTCTCGTACGGACGGAGGCCAATACAGTCGGTCTCATTACTACCAAAATCCATCCCTTTACAAATCCGACTTTGCTACTAAGGTAATGCGAGTCACTCTTTTTACCACGCAGTTACAATATTCTCCACCTAGGTTGCTCCGTACCTCACTTTGTTCTTGAATGGTGTTGGTTGGCTTCCAGGCTTCCCCCGCTTGATGACCAACGAGGACCTCGCAGTCGCACTCAATCGTGCTGCTGAGATCGGCCCTGCGAGGTTCGGAATCATTGGAGATATTAGCTGCGATATTGAAGTAAGTATTTCCGTTGTCCATCGTCCACCGAGCATCTGCGGCGTGTACTAAACGTCGCCTGTCTTTTTCTTCTAGGGTGGCCTCGAGTTCATGCCCAAAGCGTCCACTCTCTCCGAACCAGTGTTTAAGCACCGCCCGGCCTTCCTTCCGCCTCATCTGCCAGCTGTGCATATCATGTCTGTTGACATTCTTCCGTCCAGCTTACCTCTCGACGCATCAAACCACTTCAGTGGCGTATTGATGCCATATCTGAGGGCGCTCGTCCGTGGGTATCGCGGAACTCGTGCGGGTGCGAGTGCAGAGCAACAATGTCAGTACGAAGAGGCGCTGGAGCGTGCTACTGTAGCAAGAGAGGGCCAATTGGTGGGGAAACATAAGTGGTTGAGGGATCCAGTGGAGAAGTGGCGTTCAGCCTCGGCATCGTCCACAGTGCATACTACGACCTCATCGACAAAGCTGGCACCTGCTGAGAATGCTGCACACAAGAAGGTGTTGATGCTCGGGAGCGGGATGGTAGCTGGGCCTGCCGTCGACGAGATCTCTAAACGGGGAGACGTTGAGTT
Organism: Pisolithus marmoratus; assembly: GCA_024613145.1. NCBI lineage: Eukaryota > Fungi > Basidiomycota > Agaricomycetes > Boletales > Pisolithaceae > Pisolithus > Pisolithus marmoratus. The sequence continues at coordinate 197,742 of JANFAE010000133.1, forward strand.
GATTGTTGGTCAGTAGTGCTCCCTGTTATACCTTGCACGGACTTGTTTGTCTCATCCACTTCGTCATTTGCATGCATACACCTGTATGATATGTGTACTGTATATTGCACATACCGATCTCGTTCACCCTCGAATCCTTACAATTGCAGCGAGTAATTCGATCGACGAAGCAAAGGACCTTACTCGACACTTACCCAATGCTCGTGCACGTTTTCTGGACGTCAATGACAATGAAGAAATGGCACGGCTCATCGAACAGGCTGACATTGTTATAAGGTATGTTATCACCCAACTAGCTCGAGCTGTAGTAGACAGCAGCATGCGTGCATGCATTCAGTGACAGCTGATTCTGAATCAAACGTCTTCAGCTTGCTTCCGGTCCCATTCCACCCTTCTGTTGCGGAATTGTGCATTCAGCTTGGAAAGAATATGGTAACAGCGTCGTACATATCCCCTGCTATGCGTGCTCTACACGAACGGTATGTCGTAGGTTCCTTGTCTCCGATAAGTAAACGACGACCCAAATCTGTCAGAGCTGAATCATCTGGCGTGCTCCTCCTTAATGAGATAGGACTCGATCCAGGTATTGACCACTGTTCTGCGCACTCCCTTCTCTCCCGCCTCCGCAGCGAGCACAAGCGTGTGTTGTCTTTCACAAGCTTCTGCGGTGGCCTGCCGGCCCCGGACGTCGTGTCGTCGACACAAGGGGACAGTGTTCCTTTAGGCTACAAGTTTAGCTGGAGTCCGAGAGGCGTATTGAGTGCTGCTTTAAACGGGGCACGATTCAAGCTCGGTGGAAAGGTAAATTGTGCCGTCGTTATTTTCTTCGTTCAGACTATCTGGTTTTTATGACCCGATCGATTATCTTTGTCAATAACCGTACTAACGTATTTAATTTTCTTTCCTCACTGATAGGTGGTCGAGATCCCTTCTGAAGGCATTCTGCAAAGATATTTCCCTGACGTGTCTGTCCCGGAAGGCGCAGCTCTCCGGTTTGAAGGCATTGCGAACAGAGACAGCTTGCCGTATGTAGAGACGTATGGCCTAGGCGATCTGGGTAAGTTGAGGACCGTGCTGAGGGGAACACTGAGGTGCGTCAGCTCCGAACGATCTCAATGTGCTTTTCCTCACGTCGCACCGCTACCGACGACGTATCGTTCACGCGTTTGCACCTTCCGTAGATATCCTGGGTTCTCGGACCTCATGGACGCATTCAAGACAATTGGTCTCCTCTCTCTTTCTCCTCTCCCACTGCATCCACAGGTACCTTTCACTGGATGGACCGATCTCACCCGCTTCGCACTCCAACACAGTCTAGGAATGAAGGTTCCCGGGGACTATGACTCCATCCAGGCCGCCCTAGTCGACATCTTACAAGGAAGACATAGGAAAGAGATCGTTGAGAAGGTGATCGACTCGCTAATGTGGTTGGGCATCATGCCACCCCACCCATCCTTATCTCCGGCCAATATTTCCCCTCTCCCCGGGCCACCATCGCCAGTTATTGCCCCGATCGACCTCTTCATCCAAGTGCTTGCTCATAAGCTGCGCTACCTTCCCGGCGAACGGGATATGGTCGTTCTCACACACGAAATCGTCGTTGTCCCCGATCACGAATGGGATGGGGGACTGGACAAAGCCCAAATGAAAGAGTTGGCCGAGGTACATACGTCGACGTTGATCACCTACGGCACACCGAAAGCGTCCGCGATGGCGACATGCGTTGGGCTCCCGGTCGCGTTCGCCGCGCTTGCCATCCTAGATGGAAGAAGCACAGCAACGGGCCTTGGCTCAGGTGTCCGAGGTCCGACAGAGGTGCCAGGCTTGTGGAGAGTGGTTCTTGACCGGCTGGAAGAGGCTGGAGTTAGGATGAAGGAACGGGTTTGCAAGGTTCCCGGAAGACATGTGTCATCCCGGGAAGGTATGATGGAAGGGAAGTTATCCCTCGGGTTCTTCGGGAGTTCCTGATCCGTGACAAATTGCATCATGAACACCCGTAATGACCGGAACCCACGATAATCCAGTTACATAGACTGAAATTGGAATGTATGCACTTGTGTTCTACCAGAGACTTGTATATATGTACCATAGTCGGAGTCTGTGGACTTCTGCTAATTACCAGAGGAATGAATGTCTCATATCATGGTACTTCGTCATCCTTGACACTCGTGTGGGTTAACTCCTATAGTTGTTCACAGGAGTATGTAACTAGAACAAACTCAGAAACAGCCATATGAACCCGCGAGTTGGTAACCAGGGATGGTTGGGTGATAATATATCCGATTTTTGGCTACACCACAGTCGGTGTCGGCTTTTAAAAAATAAAATAAAACAGAGAAGATAGGGGCCCGTCAGGGATAGAAATTCTGCACCTTAATGCGCATGTCCTTGCAACGCCACCCGGTCTGGACTCACCGAAGTTATCGTTCCTTTGTCGAGCACAATATTGCCAATCCCCGAGCGGCGCTAGGTCGACTGGCACAAGTTGCAACAAAAAGTACCCTCGCAGCCAAATTGGCAACTAGACGGCATGACACAGACAACGGTATCAAGGGACATTAATGTTGAGCGGACTTATAATTAGCAACTCACTCACCGATCTTCTACAGTGTTTTGCAAAGAACAAGGAGTGCGAACGGAACGAACACCCCGTGTTTGGCACTGCGCCTCGCCATCGCGCTACGGCATCAAAAAATCTTCCACGTAGAAGGGTCACCAACCACTTGCGAGTACCATACGTCAGAAAAATATTCCGTTTTGCAGTCGGACTGTACCGGTCAGGGAACAAGCATTTCCTTTCAGCTCATCGGTGAAGACTAATATCCGTCAGTGTCAATAAATACGATACTGGGACCTTCGTTTTCAGTTGCGTGTCACGCTGCATTACAGTGCAAGTACGGCAGAACGGAGATAATTGCTTACCTTTCAAGGTACAGTGACCGATACATCACATGTCGGCGGTGGAGGAGTGGTGCCAGTAACGTTGTCTCTCCGAGGCTGTCGTCGTGGACACATAATTGTCCTTCATTTCTTGTAACAATCGGAAAAAATACCAACTCCTGGGGCCTCCCCGCTGCAGCACAAGTCAGTCATATGATCTACGTAGGAAGGGGCTACTAATCGTGAACGGGGAGCAAAGCCCTTAGCCATGAATATTGTCGCATGATCGGGAACTTGTTGCTGGGTAACTCCATTCACCCTGTCAAGCACAGGTAAGGGATGCATCCGTTTGAGAACCATATGCCAAAGGCAGGGTCTAGATGGAAGTCAGAGCAGTGCTGAATAGATTAAAGGGCCAGGCGCCGTTTGAAGGTATAAAAATCGTCGAATGTCAGCTGAATCTGCAGAAAAGACAAAGTCTCCCTCTCTATTCACAACTCACAATACTTTGCAATGTTCCCCCGCCTCGCAGCAGTCATCACCGCCTCCTTTGCTGTCCTTGCAGCAGCTACTCCCGTTGAGGTTCGGGACAGCCAGTGCAACAGCGGCAGTATCTATTGCTGCAACAGTCTGCAAGATGTGAGTCGGCTACAAGTAAAAGCGGTCGCGTAAGTCCTTGGCTAACATGGCGCTCCACAGGCTAGCTCGCCCACGGTGACCACCCTCCTCGGGCTCCTGGGTGTGGCCCTTGGTAGCGTGACTGGTCAGGTTGGCCTAAACTGCAGTCCTATCACCGCGCTCGGTGTGGGCTCGGGTGCTAGTTGTACATCGCAGACGGCGTGCTGCACGGGCGACTCTTTCGTAAGTCCAACCATTCCCCGGGCAGTTTCTGTATGTAGCTGATGATCAATTTAACTTTGCAGAACGGCCTTATTAATGTTGGCTGCAGCCCTATTAACCTTTCCTTGTGAAGTATGGGAATAGGGTTCTGGATATCGTAACTGTGCAGGAATCTGTGTAATTGAGAATGCGGCGTACCATATCCAAGTGTGCCTTCCAAGTGTATTGTCAGAATTTGAGATGCGCGTGTGGTGACTGTGTGCCCCACTCCGTGCCATTTAGAAATTGGTGCGAAAGGCATAAAAGACAACCTACAAAACAGTCGAAAAATAGGAGTAGGATAAACAGGCAACGTGAAATGCTCAACCAAACCGTAAATGTCATGTAGGCGCCGCCACAAGCGATGACGCCGTCGATACACATGAGACTTCGCAGCGAGACGACGTGATGTTTCCCAGGATCAACAGACGCAGAATGCCTAAGACGGACACGTGAGACAAATTTTTTGGCTTGTGCCTGGCATTAGGCCAAGCCTAAGTTTCCCCGCATGTGTACGACTTCATGTTTTGGGCATATACGACAGTACATACACATGTGAGCTGCATCGTGGTTTCAGGGTTGGCCGTGGAGGGGATTGGCGTAGCATCGAGGATACCTTGTCCAGGTCAAGGAGCCGTTTTACCCGTAATCGCGGTTCTATCAAACATATTGAACGCATCAATCGACGGGTGATACTCATTCACTAAGTGAGATGTAAGGGCCTGGGAGTAAGGTGAGCGCTCACCTAGCCTTGATAGTATGCATGCCTCTATGACGCTACCCGGCCTCGACTTACCGAAGTTTGACGTTTTATTGTTGAACACATCGGTCCAAGCGGCGCTAGGTCGACTAACGCAACGAGAACCACCCCGCCTGCAATCGAACGGCATGGCACGAACGACGATGCCAAGAAAGCATTATAGAACGGACTTAGTAGCTCACTGGCCAACCTTCTACAGTGTTTTCCAGGGAACAACGAATGCGCATGGAACGGACCCCTCGTGACCCTCATCTTAGCGCCACGGCATTAAACCTTCCACGTAGAAAGGTCACTAACCACTTAAGTATCATTCGCTAGAACAGTATTCCCTTTTCTGTGGAACTTTGTCAGTCAGGAGTGGTTGTTTCCCTTCAGCTCGTCGGTAAAGACAAATGTCCGTCAGTATCAATAAGTACGACACTGGGGCCTTCTTTTGCAACCAACCATATTACAGTGTAAATATGGCACAACGGAGATGGATTGCTCACTTTTCAAGGCACATAGAGTGTCCGATCTCATCGCACGTCGGCGGAGGGATGATACCAGGAGAGTGCCTGGAGCGCTCTCTCTCCGAGGTTGTCGTCTCGGACACATTATTGATCTTTCTCGCAATAACTGGAAAAATATCAATTCTTGGGGTCTTCCCCACCCCAGAACAAGTCAGTCATATGATTGGAATCTTACGTTGGAAGGGTCACTAGCCGTTAACGGTGAGCAAAGCCCTTGGCCATGGATATTGTCGCGGGATCGGAAACTTGTTGCCGCGTATCCATGGACCCTGTCAAGTGCTGGCAAGTGACGTATTCGTTTGAGTCTATGGCAAGGACAGGGTCAAGGTGGAAACTAGAAGGGCACTGGATAGATTAAAGGACCAGGCAGTGTCTGAAGGTATAAAAGCCATCGAGTGTTAGCTGGAATCTGCAGAAAAGACAACGTCTCCCATTCTACTCACAACTCACAATACTTTGCAATGTTCCCCCGCCTCGCAGCAGTCATCACCGCCTCCTTTGCTGTCTTGGCAGCAGCCACTCCCGTCGAAGTTCGGGACGGCCAGTGCAACAGTGGCAGTATCTACTGCTGCAACAGTCTGCAAGATGTAAGTCGGCTACAAGTAAAAGCGGTCGCGTAAGTCCTTGGCTAACATGGCGCCTCCACAGGCTAGCTCGTCCACGGTGACCACCCTTCTCGGGCTCCTAGGCGTGGCCCTTGGTAGCGTGACCGGCCAGGTTGGCCTAAACTGCAGTCCTATCACCGCGCTCGGTGTGGGCTCGGGTGCTAGTTGTACATCGCAGGCGGCGTGCTGCACGGGTGACTCTTTCGTACGTCCAGCTACTTCCCAGCCAGATTCTGCCCACAGCTGATGATCGATCTTAACTTTGCAGAACGGTCTCATCAACGTTGGCTGCAGCCCTATTAACCTTTCCTTGTGAAGTATGGGGATAGTGTTCCGGGCATCATGGTTATGCGGGGAACCCTGCAAGACATAATTGGTTTTGTTCTTAAGAGCGTGGCGTACCGTGTTCAAGTCTGCCCTGCGAAAGTATTGATAGAATTCGAAATGCGTGTATAGCGACTCTGTGGCCTGGTCCATGCCATTTAAAAGTTTGTGCGGAAAGCATGAGGCGACGTCGACAGCATGCCAGATAGCCGAAAGGTAGGAGCAGGGAAAATGAGCAACACGTTGAGGTGCTCAACCCAATGGTAAATATGGTGCCGCCACAGTTGACATAGTCAATGCACCTGAGAAACGGCATGGTATTTCCCAGGACCAACGGATGCAAAATGTACCTCTCGAGATAAACATTTTGAGTTGTGCTTGGCATTGGGCCAAGCCTAAGTTTCCCCGCGCGGGGCTAGGAGTGTTGACATATTATGTACGACGTCATGCATGGATTGCAGGACTACTACATAGTCGCAGAGGGAATTCGCGTAGCATCGAGAACGCGTCGACCAGGACATGGGAGGTTGTTTCGGCCGTATCAAACACGTCGACCGTCGGCCCGCTGATAAGATGATGCGCCCTCCACTATCCGGGTGGATTGATTTGAAGCTGCGATATACTAAGAAGCTCTTCCGTTGGCTCTCGGAATACCCTCCAGATAATGTCTGAGCAGTATTCGAGTCAACCGCAGAGCAAACAAGAAATATACATTTACCTGTCCCCTTATAATAAGATTGTAAGCGATGTGTATTGAGGCACCACCCAATAGAACGGCTGATTTTCGTGAAATACGTGAACCTTTATGTATGAATCGGGTTTAAAATACGTGTGAAATATCTTTATATGGCTGAAATCTTATATTATACAGTACATATCATTGGCACCTGTCCAAGATTTGGGCGACATAAATAGAAGGGACACGAGGCGGATCACCGCGGTTCTATAAATAGCGAACGTCCTATAAATAATGGCTCGCTCCTTCGCCCCGCCTTGTTGACCACCCTCGCTGAGGACCTCCGACTCTCTCCCAGCCTATCAGCAGCCTTTCTTTCCCCCCGCCTGGGACATCCACACACATGCGTTTACCGTCGTTCTTTTGGGTATCGACCGTCTTGCTCGCTGCAACCCACACCACCCACGCCCAGGATCGCACCACAGAACAGGGAGAGGCTCAGATATCGGGCAAGTAATTTTTCTCTCTGTGCAGACTAGTTGCCTTGTTCCCCTTCCATTCCTCTTCATTTATCGCGCATGTACGGACACGGTGTACGTAGAATCCCACCCGGCGTGCAGGGACCCATGTCGCAGCACGTCTTAGTCCATACACGCTACCCCCGCCGTTGTGAGGGCCTCGAGGTCCGGACGTATTGCTGCGGCTGACTCATCTGTATATAGTGCTGTTCTTGTCCTCTCGTGCTCGCCTACCTTGCTTCGCCTTCTTATCCTTGTTTTCCGCCGATTCCTGTTACCTCGTGTCTGCACCCGTGCACCTTACATTTTTATGCCGTTTTTGGCATGACATCCCAACGCTCTGCTAACCCACTTTTACAGATCCAAATGTGGAGTGCACAGCTTACTACTATGCTCCTGTGGGGAACGCTCGCTACAATTACCCGACCGTTTGGACCATAGCCACCGTCCTCTCCAACGATACAGCTGCGCAGGCCAAATACAACAGCATTTCGTCCGGAATACCAAATATCGCTCCAAAGGGCACACAGCCTCAGTCCGAGACGGGAAATTTCACAGGGTTCAACTACAGTTCATCGGATCCAGATTGTTGGTGGACCTATCATCAGTGCACCACTCCCAAAGTTGCCGGGCTGCAGCCTGATACAGCGGGCGTACCAGAGGCAAGTAACCGTCTTCTGCTGCCATGCTAGCGAGTATCAAAAGAATGACTGCTCATGGGACACATACAGCCCGGTACACTTGGTTACGCGTTCGACGATGGTCCAAACTGCTCGCATAATGCCTTTTATGACTACTTGTCCCAACAAAACCAAAAAGCTTGTGCGTGATGAGTCTTTTGCATACTATTTCCTTGCGTGTCACTCAATTGAACCTTCTCATTAGCCATGTTCTACATTGGAAGCAATGTCATGGATTGGCCTCTGGAGGCGCAGCGCGGTCTCGCAGATGGTCACGAAATTTGTGTTCGTAAGTGCCTCAGCCGCTTTGGCCGGGGTGTTATGTTCACGGCTTCTCAGATACATGGTCTCACAAGTACAGTTCGTGTACCCAGTTTTCTCCTTGGGCTGCTGGGCTGACGACACGCTGGTGTTAGTGACCTCGCTGACGAACGAGCAAGCTTTTGCCGAGCTCTACTACAGTACGTGCACTCCCGTTTTATGAGCAGTGCGTAGTGTTAAATTTTTCACAGCTGTACGTATGACACTCACTATGCAAGTAGTAATGCTCAACCTCGCTAGATACAAGCCATCAAGTTAGTCGTCGGCGTCACGCCCACTTGCTGGAGGGTATGTTACCTTGTCTTCAATACATTCCAAACTAAGCGAAATTGGCTCTTTTTTTCACAGCCCCCTTTCGGTGATATAGACGACCGCATTCGCTGGATCGCCAACGCTCTCGGCCTTCGCACGGTCATTTGGCAGTACGACTCGAATGATTGGAAGGTGGGCACAGGTAACGTCACTACGGCAACCGTCGATGGCAATTACCAAGCCCTCATTCAAAGAATGCAAAACGGAACATTCGCAACTGTTCGTGTTCCCTATCTTTTGCCTAATTTCGATTCCTTATCCCGTATATGTAATCTAGTCTGGCACAATCATGCTTACGCACGAGCTTAACAATTACACTATGTCAGAAGCCATTAGCTTCTATCCCCAGCTTAAGGCCGCATTCAAGGCTCTTGTCCCTGTGGGTGTGGCTCTGAACGTGACCCAACCGTACGTGGAACCAAGCCCGATTTTGCCCAACTTCTCGCAATGTGCGTGACCAGACCATCTTGTCTCTGAGTCGAATTGACGTTTTTTTCCTGTCTAGATATCAGTGGCACAACCACACTCTCGGGCTCGGCGCCTTCGGCAACCGGCAGTCAAGGCTCATCCGGCGAGACTTCTGGAAGTTCCAACAGTGCTGGCAAGCCCAGGTTGGCGAACGTATTGACTATGGATGGGGCCGGTGGACTCGTTGGCGCGATGATGTTCGTTGGAGGTTTGTTGAGGACCATGATGTAAGTCGCCGACGGCGCGAGTGGGGATAAGCCTCTGCCGGACACTTGGTTTTCTCTTCTCATCCGCACCCTGTTTTTTTTTTTTTTTGAATTGGCCGCTCGATACCCGCCTTCGCGTCTTCTACTTTCTTCCTCACTGTGGACAACTCCAATACCTCGCTTTTACACTATTACCCGCGGGTTTCGTCCTATTACCTTTCCCACCTATTTCTCCTGCCCTCCCCTTCACCGTGGGTTTCACGATTCTACAGATACGGTTCTCTCGTAAATTGATATCACGATTTGGATTATATACCTTGAGGTAGTTGATGTTCTCTTTCCAAAGTGTCTACTTCCGTGAACACTGGGTTTTTCATAGTGCCGGAAACACACCAGAGTCCATTCTCCCCGCTGAGCGAGGGCATAAGTCTCGATTGCGATACCCCTGATGGCGGTGGCTAAGATTTCGGCGTGAGCCTTCGCTGGAAATGAATATCGGTCGACGTCGGACATGCCAATATGATCTCGTGTGGTGTGAGAGTCCCTCTGGTATTAATGAGGCGCTGATCTCAGCCATGTCTCTTCAATACGCTATTGAAAAGCAAGTCGCCCTCGCCGCCGTCCGCCGCGCATGCGCACTTACCTCTGCGGTTTTCAACAAACTCGTCAAGCAAGAGACTCTTACGAAAGATGATAAATCCCCTGTAACAGGTTCGTAAGCAGCGGCGTTGGTCATGCCGACATCAGTACAGTAGTCGTAACTAAACAACATCACAGTCGCCGATTACTCTGCTCAGGCAGTCGTGAACACTATTCTTGGCCGTGCCTTTCCCGCTGATCCCATCGTTGGAGAAGAAGATGCAGATGATTTGCGTCGGGAAGAAGCAGCTAAACTCAGGAACAGGATAGTCGAACTCGCCAACGAAGCTCTCACTGCTGACCTAGTCATCGGCGACAACGCTGAGTGGGGCATTGGTCCCGGCCAAGAACGAACGACGGAGGAGCTTCTCGATGCCATTGATCGTGGCAATGACCAAGGCGGTCGTCTCGGACGTGGGTAATAAGGTGCAAATACGCCTTCTCTCTTCATCTCTCTCTCAGGTAGATGGACCCTCGATCCCATCGATGGAACCAAGGGATTTTTGCGCGGCGGACAATATGCAGTATGCCTTGCGTTGATAGTCGACGGTGACGTTAAACTAGGTATGATCGGGTGCCCAAACCTCCCCGTGAAGAGTGCAGAGCCGGAAGGCCAGAAAGGTTGCATCTTTGTGGCTGTCAAGGGCCAAGGAGCTGAGCAGGTTATTTTTCAGCTTAACTATCTCGTTCCGCGTTTTCATGTGTATACAGATGACCGTAAGCGGGGCGGATCCTACTCCAATCGTCATACCTCCCGTGGCTCCGGGGATGCTTAACCTATTGGAGTCCGTGGAAGCTGCACATGCTGACCTGACTTTCAATCTGCGAGTGTCAGAACTCTTGGGCATCACTCGACCACCCACACAAATGGACAGTCAAGCCAAGTATGGTTGTTTGGCTCGCGGGGACGGAGGCGTGTATCTGCGAATGCCGACCACAGCAGGGTACCGGGAGAAGATTTGGGTTAGCTATATCCATCCCTTTTCGCGTTCCTCTGCGACGGTTCACCTAATGTTATTAGGACCATGCATCGGGGTCACTACTTGTCAAAGAAGCTGGAGGGCTCATTACGAATTCCCTTGGACAGCCTCTTGACTTTGGTCTTGGTAGGACTCTGGGAGTGAACTATGGGGTTGTAGCTGCAGGCAAAGACGTTCATGCATTAGTACTCGCTGCTGTCCAGAGGGCACGGGCCGAGGAATTGGAGAGGGCGAAGGCTTGATGATGGAGACATCTTTCGTTTTGGCGAAATTTGAGAATGTGATGTCAATTGGAGGCCATATTGTATATGTAGACTACTACATTTTCCCCTTGTGCTTCTAGAGGAAAATGGTTGTTTGGCGAGTTGTCCTTTACCCCTGATATTATCCAACCATGACGATAATCGCATATGAATCTTGTACAATGACCGCTCTTTCAAAAGTTGAGATATCGTACATCAAAACATCTCTTCTCTCCGACCCACCATTACGCGCGGATGGACGCTCGCCAGAGGATTTCAGGCCCATTGTCGTTGAGACTGGCGTAGCACCACTAGCAAACGGGAGCGCAAGGGTCTCGATCGGGGTGCCTCGTGGGGGTAGAGGACACGAAGCGGAGGGTGCTGGAGGTCGTACGGAGGTCGTCGCTGCGGTGAAGCTCGAGGTAGACGGAGTCGGCGAAGACGAAGAGGGCGGCAAGATTATATGCAACGTATCCTGGTATGTATCCAACACTTTTTAATCTCTTTTGTCGAGCACTTCAGACCCGTCATTCTTCGTCCATGGTACTGCAGTTCCCCGGCAGCTTATCCTCACCTGTCATCACCCGCACTGGACGACCTTCAGTCGGACCTTACCTCCCTGATGGGGAGCGTGCTCTCCCATCCTTCGTTGTGCCCCAAAAATCTGGCCATCGTTCCAGGGCAAAAAGCTTGGGCTCTGAGGCTCGACACCATCGTATTCGCTGATGCCGGCAACGTTGTCGACTGTCTCATGATGGCATGTCGCGCTGCCCTCGTGGACACACGGGTTCCAAGTACGAGAAGTGTGGAATATCGCGCTCCAGGGACGCAAAGCGGCACCCTGAACAAGGTGTCTGACGATATCATGGACGTTGACCAGGGTAGAAGCGGTTCATCGAGCATGCTGGAAACCCGAAAATCTAGCAGCGTGGTGGATTTTGAACTCGCTGACTACTGGGACGAAGGCGGGGTGCTTGAGTCGAGGGATGCTTGGCCTGTTTGCGTCACTCTCAACATGGTATGCTTCCTTTCGATAACGTCTATTCTGCCAGGTTGCGTGTTCCGTTTAACCCGACTTGCTCCTCCTCCTCCCCGTCTTGCTGGTTAATCTCACTAGATCCATATTATGATCTTTCACAGCTTCCCACAATGCATTTCCTCGATGCAACGTCCCAGGAGGAGACTGCGGTCCCGCTGAGGCTACATGCTATGTTTGCATTTCCGGGAGGCAAACCCACCTTACATGGAATGAGGATGACGGGTACGGGCACGTCCGACATCACACAAATTAAAGTATTGTTGAAGGTGAGTATACCCAAACTTCTGCTCGGCGATATTCTCTTCAGTTGTTGTGATGGTGGGATTTTGTTGTTTTTCGTCATGCAGTCCTTCATACATCATTTGCTCATCTCACGAATGGAAACACTTGCAGCATGCGGAAAAATATGCCCGAAATATGTGGACTGGGCTGGATGCGAAGTTGGGAGAAGAAGAAGCGCGTAGGAGTGTCAAGGCACGTGCAAAATTCTATGGCAGACGAGGACGATAGCCCCACGCTTGACCACCATGACGTATGGGTGACCTTGATAGTGATACTGAGTTGGGTATTGCAATCTAATGAAGTATCTCGTAGAAATGCCAGCCTGGCCAGTACTAAAAATTTACTTGGGGTAACGCGATGACGTCATAATCGGCGCCTGTGATGGTGTGACGACCTGTGAGATCATAATCCCATACTTCTCATCATTCTACGCTTGTCGCCAGCTGCTGTTTCCGGTTTACACATCACAAGCGCCTCACGCAAACGCCCATTATATCGTAATTATCCTGTACAGACCCTGTCAATTGGTTTCTTGACGTTATGGCTACGTGGTGAGTACCACCACATCGTCGTTCACCGGGAACATGCTATTGACTTGAAGACAAGGGTCGACATATTTTCGTTGTCTGTTGTGAGTAGCATATAAATCGTGAAGGTAGCCATCTGCTTAATGATACAAGTCTACCATTGTCTTCGTCGGAACGATCCTAGCTATCATACATTTCGCAAGGCGGATTGCGTCCTCCGCCGAAGCCACCAAGGAATCGTGAGTTTGATCCTTCGTAGTATGTACCTAGCCCTGGTACAAGGAAGTTGATTTGTATCTTTTCTGTCTACGTGGCAGACTCAGAAACCGAGGAATATCCGTATCTGAAAGTGGTGTTTCCATCAAAACCGACAAACGATTCGACATGGAACATTACGTCGACGCCACGCAGCGGTTCGTACTAGGAAAGCGCCATGCCTGGAATTTTAACTCACGATTAGACAGCGGTATAATCAAGGCTATGGATGCCGCCAAGTTTGGTCAACCAGACATAATCGAGAGTGCGTCTTCTTTGAAATCGCAGGGCGAAACCACTTCAGAGCATGATGTCCATGCGAAGCCCGCTTCGACAGTCTCTGGTGTCGCAATGCAAAAGAGCCATAGCAAGTGACATCTTTTCCATTCGCACTACAGTAAACTCGTGAAATGGAAACCATGGTATGAGCGGCATATTCATTTGTATTTGTATACTTTCTTCAATTTAATCCGCCTCGTGGATATATATGTTACAGTAAATTTTCTTGAGGTATCCTAGGTAATTGATTCGTGCCTCTATCATCAATATCTTTGCATTCTAGGAGAGGTTGGTGGTTCGCACACGGGTCGCACCCTGCCCGTTGGACTGCACGGACATGCAAACACTTCGCAAGCAGGCAATTAATAAATATAGACGTAACGGGACCCCCATCCCGCTGGGAACTGGTCAAGATTGCAGAATTATTCATGCGCTCGACCTTAAAGGGAGACATCTTCCCTTCTACAGGGACCGGAGGTTTCTGCATGACAACCTTCCAAAACGGTGTAGGCGTGTCATCAGACTTCTATTATGATAACCAATGGGAACATAGTGACCTATGAATTTTCAGACATCAGGAGCTCTAGCAGGTGAGTAGGAAGTTTTTTCCTGTTTCACTCCCACTACAGGGAACCACCGACGGACTCCATGGTCTATGTGATTATTAGCAGGTTGACGGGGATTGATTGGAGTGCGCGACACTCACATGAGAGGAAGCCGTGGGGCCGTCAAGGATGGACAATTCTGCCGGAGTGAAAGGGAGCCGAGGGACAACCAACGTTCTGATAGGAACTAGAAGGAGAATAACAACAGGGAATGCGATTGCCGCTGTGATAAGCAAACACGTCAGCAACGTCAGCCCAATCATCTGAATGCACAATGCAAAAAATGTAGTGCACAACCCACCAACTGTTTGTGTAACAGCAAATGTCACACCAAATCCGACGAGCTGGATTCCAACAAACAGTAACAAGCGCGAAGTGCGGACTTTGCGCAGTGGCTCGTTGGCAGGCGTGAAGGACTTGTCGCGGATAAGATAGAGTATTTTAAGCGTGATTCCATTGCCTTGAAGTGCATCCGCCCCCATGAACCAACTTTATTGCCGGACGTTAATGATTTCTTGGTTAGCGGGCTTCAAAGTGCGATGCGCTTACAATAGGCCCGCTATGACACCTGGCATTTTAGACTTTAACGGGGATGCATTCTTGATACTTGAGAACTGACTAACCTCGAGGTATGAGACCAAGAACGTGTAGTAATGGACCGGTAAGTAGAACAAGACAGAGTGCACCTTGAACAAGATTTGAGGCACGCTGTTCTACGACTGCGACAGGGACCTCTTTCCGATGAGGAACATCTTTCTGGTATGAAGAAACTTCGCATTCCTTCTCCTCCGTACGGGAACTGACAGCTGGTGAGCAGTCTTGGCTAGCCGAATGCCCATCCTCTTCGCTGTCACGGGTTGGGTGGCCCATGATCAGAAGTGCAGCAGTGTGGATAGGCGCCTGGGGGATCAATCCATTAGGCGCAGGAACGCCAATGAGCCCAGCAATGAATGTGGTGACACCAAGAAGGAAAAAGTCGTAATGGAATCCTGGGGGTTTACGTAGCGGGAATTGAGAACCCTGAGCAATCAGCGACTTTAGAACACGAACGTTAGATCTTCTTAACGAGAGACGTTGGCCCTTCCACTGACCGAAACGTTATGATCGAAAAAGAACAATATCCACAAGACAATTCCGAACGGTAGAGCAATACCAACCCACTTCCCGTCAAGTTCCCAAAACTTGACAAGCCACGACCTTCCGTTTGCAGCCTGAAACGCGCCCCCGACTGGCAGGGTAATCGCGTTTGCGGAGTGGAGGCGGCCCCAATAGGCCATTGCAGATGTCGCCACTAGCGAAATTGGCATGCCGTAGTCAGCGAAGAATTGTCGAATGATGCGGTGGAAATATGGCCTCTGGGAGAGCGATTGGAATATGAAGGAGGTAACCACCATGAGAATGGCGAGGATGATTCCAACTGCGGCGCTGACAAATCCCCCGGTAAACTGTCTGGTGATCACCTGTACGCCATACTGCAAGTATATCCAAGAGACGTAGAAGCCAAAGGTGTCACAGGAGAATAGGGTGACGTATTTCAGAAAGTTGCACCCTTCACAGGTCCTTAGCAGAGTCCGGGAATGCATTGTCGGACGCACCATTCAAAATGGCCGTGATCCAGTGAATGATGGCAGCCCATAGATACACCCATCCAACAAAGTGCAAATAGTTTGGGGGTTCGTGCTGTCTCATGAGGATATTATAAATAGTCTTATTAAAGACCGTGATGGGACCTATGTATCAATGTGAACAATGCTGATGCTATTCGCGACGGAACGACTCGGAAATTGCACACCAGTAACACCAGCGATAGTCAGGGGCTGCGCTCCAAACACGGAGAAAATAAACGCAGCCATAAATGTGGAAACGAGGACTTCGGAAATACCGTATTGATTTGTGGTTTCAATGAGGTCTAGAGAGAAAGCAATTCCAGGGAGTACGCTGATGAGATCAGTTTTTCGTCTTGACGGTCGAGATAAAGACATTAATAAATAATTGGACGTACTTTGAAAAAAATATCAGTGTTATCGCAGGAACCACACGGTAATTTAAAGCATCTCTCCAGTCACTGAGATACCATGGTAGGCGAGCCTTGATGTCTTGAACGACGCCTGTACCGACGAGGGCTAAACGCGAACGAATCTTGTGCATTATTACACTACGACGCATCTTCGGTGCACAGTCCGGTGGACTGATTAAGGTGCTGGAGGGGATGCGGCGAATCTATGAGCTGGTAGCGGTCGAGGAGCTGGGAAGTTGAGACTCTTCGCATTTGAGACAGCCAATCAGCTTACATGTGGCGCAGAGCGATAGCCGGGCATAACTGCTCATGCGGCTTAGGTAAGCCGACATATATGTTCGGCGGCGAGATTCCCGCACTTTTGTCCACCCTTACTTGCATATGGGAAGCTAGATGGTTGCATACGAGTCGAAATACTGAAATAAGACCGTAGTAAAAGATTAGTGGCAGCTGTATTTCCACCATGGGGCGTCCCATCTCCACGCCGTGGCGTAGGTGCCACCTTCCTCTTTTGGGAGTGCTGTAGTATGCGCAGAACGCCGGCCGGCCGAGTGGAATCTGCGAGTAAACAGCATTGCCCTGCGTTGCAAACTTGGTACAGCATTCAGCATTACAACGGATAGTGAGATAGCAGCATGCTTCATTTCATCGAGCACTTCCGAGATGACGATCAACTCACTATGTAGGCTGGCTTGTGGCTTCCAGGAACACGCAACGATTGTCGTGAGGTGAGCCCGCAGGGTGACGGTGACAGGTCGACGTGGCCCCTGCAGAGGCTAAACTGCTTGGTGATGGGCTTTCCCTACCAGCTCACACGTCTCATCCTAAATCATGATGGGCGTTTTAGATTGTGCAATAGGTCATCGATGTCAGGGACGGAAGCATCCCAAAAAGGAAGGTCGGACGAATAGACGCGTGCCAGTTTTTTGGCCGTGCCCTGGCCGCATTTCTCAGCTGTTGACCGCCTTGGTAGGGACCCACCTGGCCACCCTCAGCGTCCGTACCAGCACTAACTGAACTCTCGCAGCTTTTCTGGCACCTATCCAATCACTTTCATTGACTTTATCAAACGCGGCTGGACCGGATTTCGACTCTCATCAAGTTACACACGTTCAAAACCGAATGACTGCATGCAGTCCCACTCATAATATCTGAACGTTTCTTTATAATTTGATTTGCTCTGCACCAACCAGCAGTCACGCAGTGGCAATTGGCATCTTATCCGGTCATTACCTCACATAAGTCGTTGCGTTCATTCCAGTTTCATCATCTCCCATGTCATCTCCATCCCCTCACACCCCTCGTCGTCGCCAGACAAAACGTAGAATGGGGCCTGCGGGCCGTGACTCGTGTGCCGTCCGACAATCAGTGCTACAGACGGCGTTAGAGCTCGGAGTCGCCCAGAACTCACTCGTAGCAAACTGGATTTTCAACAGCCCGTTGGAAGAGGAGCCGGAAGATCTACAACCAGAGCCGTCTAACAATGCTGAGCCAGAGCCGGTGATCGTTGAGGTGCGTCCACTTTCGCCACCAAGCTAAGCCCTGTCCGTTGGCTGACCTGTCTCTCGCTACTTCCAGTCGACAACTCCAACTTTGACTCACAGCTCAAACACGACCTCAGATGGCTCGCCTGTCCTCAGTTCCCCCCAGAAAAGCATTGTAGGTGAAAACGTGCCTGGCCTGCAGGTTTACATGCATAAACCGAGCATTACCGAACCACCACACGTGCATTTTGATGATTTCTCTTCCGAAAACTTGCGGCTCTCCTTGCCTACCGTGTCCCTTGATATTGCGTCACCTCATTCGAAGCGACAGAAAAACCACAACTTACTGGGCGAGTGGCCCCAGGAGTCTCACCGTCCCTCCAGCCATCATGACACCCTGCGCCACATCCGTCTCAGCAACAGCCCCAGTCCAGGTCCCGTGGAAGCGGGATATTCTAGCGAGGGCCAATACCTGTCGAAAGGAAAGGGTACCAAAGAACAAGGGAGAGATAAGCCTGGCAAAAAACGGATCAAGAAGTGGATCAAACCCGCAGCCCTTGACCTTAGTAAGGGTGACGATCGGGACGGCGAATATACCTCAGACGGGGGATATCTCTCTGCGTCATCAAACAAATCTCAGGGAAAGTCTCCCAGTAAAGGCAAATCTCGGGCCATGGCCTTCTTTCGAAGGCGACCGAAGAAGGCTCAAAAAGATAGCGACGACGAGGATGACGACGAGGTTCCTCCAGTACCTGCGCTTCCCGCTTTACTTAAGCCTTCAAGTCCTAAGGCTCTTGCACGAAATGGTGCTGCACCTTCATCCGCCACGAGGCCTGGCTTCACTCCGTTGACTCTGAATCTCTCAAGTCCACCTACTTCTCCGAGGCGGACATCCAGTATGAGCCCGCCACCCACTCGTGTGGGACCTGTATCTTCTGGAACTCCTTCCAAGTCCACACTGGCACCAGTACCTCCTGCTCGCAAGTCCCGCCCCTGTGATACGTCCACTCCTGCTGTCTCATCACCTAATACGCCTCTTTCTCCGTCCTTCGTTGTAACTTCCCCTCCGCAGGGACCCTTAACGCCCCCTAAGCCGAACATGGTTGGTTCTCGGTACCATCTTGCCATCCCGCCTCCTGCCCCGCCTCCTAGTCAACCCCTCCCGCAACTACCACCATCACCCTTACGTTCAGCCTCATCACGAAGAGTACTCAATCCATCTCCAGTTCCCCCATCACCAACCGCGGCGGCAATGCGGGCTCCCTCACGCCCGGTTCCACCGTTACCTGCGACCCTACCTGCTAATTCAAGGAATCTTTCCTTATCCCCTGTCCAGCCGTTAAGTCCGAGGAAAGGCTCAAGGTCGTTTCGGTCGGTTTCCCCTCATCCCGGTCCATCGGTACCTCCTCCGCAAGCTCGTACAGGAAGGGATAGTGATGATAGCGCTGACGTTGTCGAGCTGGATGGTGAGCACCACAATGCTAATGTGGCTCGACCTCTGCGCTCCGCGATGGTGAGGCAACACTCGGCACCAGCAGTTACGCACGTTTCTGGGGCACCAACTGCACCCCTCCAACGTAGGCTGTACGGTCAGCAGGGCGGTGCACTGTCACCCCCTCGGCCCCCGCCCGATGCGCCCCTTCCACCTGCTCCTTGTCCGGTACCATCAGCGGCGAGTAATCGTCTTCCAGCGGGCTTTACTTCCAAGTTCCATGAACACTTTTCATCAGTATCTTCTGCGTCGCACATTGTACCCGGCCCGTCGTCCACGTCCACGTCTCGAACTCCAAGTCGTTCAGGATCTTCTTCTGGCCCATCAGTGCATTCGTCTTACACTTCTTCCTCAGAACAGCGGGCTCCCAGCCAGCGATCTGTGCGCGACACCCGCACGAGTACTACCACAGCAACCACCGGGACAGCCACTGATGAATCGCAGCCCGAGACGGGGTCGCAATTGAGCTTCGGCGAGCCTGTTTCACAACCGATCAGACTTGTTTCGCGCTTCTCAGATGCGAGTTTGAATATGTGTGCGCGGCTTGGTCGGGACAGTATGGCTGACGAGGCAGACGTTGATGCGGACGCTGAAGGGACCGGCAGAGATGGTACCGAGGCAGACGTGGACGACGACGCTTCCTACTACCCTTCTGACGAGAAGACCGCTGGCCGTCGGACAATGTACCTCGTTGAGAACGGAAAGGCGGAAGAAGACGAGATTGTTATTGCTGGGAGTCATTACTGGGGTGGTGAGCCATATCCGCCTCTGCCCAGTCGTCCTCGGCCTGGATACTTCTGACCTTTTTTCACTGTGATTGAACGACGGCTTATTGATGATTTCTGACTGACTCTCCGTTTCTTAGCATGATATTTCTTCACATTGCAATTTGGCCACGCTAATTTATCCTGTCCATATATTGAAGTTTCTTGGAGTGCACTCGTTTTCTTGGCAAATTATTATCTTATTATCAGGTCTGCTGTTATTTGTGCCTCATTGCTTATCCTTTCTGTTGCTCGCTTGATTTCCTAAATGCTCTCTGCTACCACCATCATCCGGGATTGCATGAGGTTCTTATCTTGATCGCATAGAAAGGATGGCGATTGGAGGCTGTCCACCTTTTGGAGTAAGAAGCTTTTACGTCTCCAAATGACCAGACTTGACGCTGCTCGCGGCGATACAGCATATATGACGTATGATTAATATGTCGTGGACGCAAATAGCGACTCTGAATCCGAGCTTCTATTGGGCTGCCCGAGACAACGCTGCCAGTGAACGTCTGATGGCAGGCTCTACCCTTGATTCGGGCGGAATCCGGTGGCTTCTGGAACTGGAATCTGTTTATATTGTACGGTGCACCAGTAACGACATCACACAATCTGTTTCATAAAATGTAGTACGACACCGCACAGTCTGGTACTTGGTACTACTAGTAATCGTCTGCAGGCTGCGTACGCGAATGGATCAAGATATGGACGGATCCGAATACAAGTCGACAGGGCTTGCTGGAGTAGGAATCAATACCCAGGAGCCGTTGCCCCGTAATTTGGTTTGGGACCGGGGTTCGCGACAGGTGCAGCAGGAGCAGCAACACCACCTTGCAGAGGTTCGTATTTCCCACTTCCGACGTCTGATTGTTCAAATCAATACTACGAATATCACATCATGGAAACAAATTTTGACGTACAGCGGTACTGTCCATATCCGTATCTCTCCTCGGCCTGTATCCTCTTGTATATGAGCCAGAACGCGTGCTGTATCTTTTCAGTATTTTCAACTTTTTATAGCATGCAAGTAGCACGTACGAGGTGACCGGGGATATATCCCAAGCTACATAAAACAGGGCCATCTGTTGAGACTCAAAAGTGGAGATAAGGAAGACCAACGCACATTGTCAGCAGTACGTTAATGAGAAGATCGCAACTGCATCCTGTCATGAATGCTACCGCTGCTGGTGGGAATATGATAGCGACCTACACGGGGAAGTTGCCTTCAGTCAAACAAGTGCATGACTCAAGAACCACACTTACGATGATGAGAAGCAAAGTCGAGCCACGCATTGTGAAGGAATCGAACTATATTTTCTGAGAGCCAGGTCTGTCATCCTGCGCTGTCCTGCGTGAGGGACGACTTACCTGTAACCTCCGAAGAAAGAGAAGAGCTGTGATGGGAATCCAGAGGGTCACCCGCCCTTATTAAAAGGTATGGCAGGCACCACTGGGGCCTGAAGTCACCTGGATCCACACCCTATGATATCATCGCCCACCGTCATACTATCTAACACGCACTACGTCACAGTGCGCATCTAAACTTACATCCCACAACGCGAGAATGGAAAGGAAAAGAAGTTTTACGATAAGGGAATACAGAAAATCATTATGTAAGCAAGGACGGGGACAGAGTAGTAAGGGAACCAAGCACCCAACAGTCAGAGTCACTGTCTGCTTTTGTCATCCAGGAACACAACCCAACATGAACAAGAGAAGAAAAGAGGTATTATACAGAGAAGAACGGCTGCTCATTAGTATGGTTTGATTGCTGATGCCCTTGCGCAAACGGGTTATTGGCCCCAGTCCCGGTCTTTTGCAGAGCAATCCGACCAGCTTGGGTCTGACCGTACCGAAGCATGCCAACGTTTCCGAAAGTGTCGAGCCCATCGTCACGATTGGCCAGCAGGTTTGCGAGATGAGAGTGCTCCTGGTCGGTACGCGTTGGACCCCTATTCGGGTCGCTGGCACTTGAACCATCCGTCCTGGACGATGCAGATGAAAGTGGTGGCGCCGGAGAGGGTGTCGAAGTGTATGAGGGTGCAGCAGAGTTAGAATATGTACCCTGTAGATTAAAAACGGGTCCATTGCTGCCATTGGCTGGCGTGCTAGGTGCTGGGGCTGGGGACACCGAGGGCGCGAACGGATTGTTCGATCTAAAGACGGAATTAGCTGTGGATGCATGCAACATATAGATGATAACTAACCCGAATCCTGTAGGCTGGACAAATAGCTGTTGCTGGGTTTGATGAGCTTGATGTTGGGCTTGCAGTGCTTGTTGCTGCCGCAACCACTCCTCCTGCTGCTGTTGTTGTACAAGTGCCTGCTGTTGCTGAGCCTGCATTTCCTGTTGCTGGCGTAGCCACTCTTGTTGTTGTCTCATATATTCAGCCTAGGAAGCCGGATTTGAAAAATGAGCGTGCGAACGATGGGTAAATACTAACTTGCATTGCCTCCTGTTGAGCGTGCTGTTGGTATGGGTTGAAGGACGTAAATTGTGGTTGAATAGTGTATTGGGGTTGAACTGTGAATTGTGGCTGTAGTTGAGGCTGGGGATGGAGCCCAGTAGCATAAGGGTTGGGATCGAGGAATGGGAAGGGGTTATTTGAGTTACTGGTAGGAGTCGGTCTGACGAAATGCGGTATATCAATTACGATGTCACGAGTCAAACATGTCAGGCTCACAATTGGGCCTGATCGTCGAACAAAGCAGCTGCATTGGAGTCCTCCACTGCCTTGTTCCTCTTCATTTCCTCCTCTTGACTGAGCCTGATCGCAGTCTCCAAGTCTCGATCCTCTGTTGCTCGACTCTGCTCTTCAGCAAGTGACCGTTTAGAGGCCTCAATAGCCCGTCGAAGATCGTCTTCATCCTTGTTGTTGGCGGTACGATTCTTGCGGGGAGGTTGACCGCCAGACGATCTTCTGGTCGAAGGCTCCTCCTCTTCATCGTCATATCCGGGAGTTCCCCGCAGCATTCTATCACGCATATTAGCTCTGCTGCGGCGCTCTTCCCGGAGTCGGCCAGCGTCGGCCAGCAGATTCGTTATGTCTTTCGCCTTCTGTCGCACATTTGCGCCACAGTCCTTGCCATCCTCATCGACGTATTGAAATTCCTTGAGAGTCTTGATGATATATAGGTTGTCTCTAAAGTAAAGGACGACGTTTTCGGAACCGGCATGGAGGAGGTAGTCAAGCACGGTGAGCGACTGGAGAGTAAAATAGTCACAAATGATCTTCAAAACGGTGTATCGAAGTACCTTGAAGACGTGCCTCCAGTTCTTACCCTTGTCGTTGAGCCGCTTATCGAGCATCTCCATGATCTCTATGAAGTCATTCCTGTATTCCGTGTAAGCAGCTGATGTCCTTCACCGGATGAGGGAAACACACTGATTGTAGGTTAGCTGGGCAAGTTCGTTCATCTGTGTTCCCGAGGGGCCCCATGGATCGTTCGAAGTAGCATCACGAACTTTGGCTTGCGTGTCTGAGTAGCCCTTGGTATAGTTTTTGGCGATCCGCAGAGCACCCTTTCCAAAATGTTGCAGCGACATCGGCGCGCTGGACGTGCACCACTTTGAGTTCTGTCGCTGCCTGTCCGTATAAGTCGGTTTTGTCCGGTCGGTTAGGTTGCGAAGATTGAGAAACAAGTTGGGGGTGTTAACAACTTTTTTGGTCACACCTGCGCAGTACGTCGCTTTGCCTTTAGTGAACTTCCAAATCCGGATTGTACAGCACGCCGATGGTGAAGCGGTTATCATGCTTGCCTTCCAAGCAAGCGGCAGGGGTTCGACTCCCCTTCGGCGTATTTTTCTATTTTTTTTTTTTTTTAAATTTACATAATAGTAGAAGAGTGTATCAGTCGCTTAGCCTGAGTCTGTTGTCCCTCCTGCACCGTTCTGCTTGATGATACTTGTTGGCAGACGTATGTCGCCCGTTTCAGCTTGTAGTTTCTCGCTCCCTTCATACGCTACAAAGGTCCAGGCTTTGCCACTCAGCAAGCATTGTATATACTAGCTGGGACGACATGGTTGGACATCCGATAATGGAGGTATTACTCTCGCACCGATGACTCATGCTGCTTATGCTTACTTGAACCGTTTCTGTTGAATCATGTACGCAAATAAAACGTGCTCAACGTGCCATTAAAATGCGAGTCTGAGATGGAGGCCCGATACCTCTACCGCGTCTTTCTGCGGGCGCTCACAACACTATCACCGAAATCCAGCCCTTCGGATATCCTAACTGCCTTCCAGCATTCGGGTGCTCCTCGTCGAAATTTGGCCTGATGGTACAATCTTATTTGTGATTTTGCTAATGCAGACTTCGACTTTGATATTAACTTCGAGCGGCCAGAAACATCAGCCCACAGCTGCTCGAGAACCTTCCTTTGTGTGGGCAGAACCCCAGCGTCCATGGCCGCTATATTAGAGGAGGGGTTGGAGTGTGTCAACGATGAGTTCAACGCCCTCAGCAGCTGTGTTAGGATGTCTATTCAGCAGGTCATCCAACGCTTCACCCAACAGTATGCACGCTCGAACTCCGTGAATGAGTGGAACGCCCATCAGCAGTATTTTGCTACACACGAAGTGCGGGAACTGCAAAGACTACCCGGCGGTGATGACGTTGCTGGAACACCGTGTACGTACTTTGTCTTTGTTACCACAAGACATACTGAATATATCACAGCGGAGAAGATGTCTAAATGCTACAAGCTGTTCTGCGGACAATCCCTAGATACATACAAGCAAATCCTGGCAACGTACAAGGACATCGTGGTATTGGCGAATGCTGACAATTGTTGCCCAACGTCAACAGTTGTTCCATGGCACCTCAAAGTCTTTCGTGCAACCGGTGAGTCGGAGTTTTCCACAGCTTACATGTGACAATGGCCTGATCATGACATAGTTCAACTCTGTCGCGAAATGCCATGCTTTCGAAGGAGCATTTCTGTTACGCGTGAGTGATGGCTCAACCAGTCCTTCGGTTTGGTCTTGAAGCTTCTTGAGGCCTTTTTTAGCGTGTCGATGGGCCCTACAACACGTCACCCACCAGCGACGATGACTCATCAAAACTGCCCGTCACGCACGCAACCAGTATGCCTGCCAAGTGTTTGTCTTTGCTTGCATCGACTATACAGTTCTGAATCAGTCACCCTGGACTTCTCAAGCATACGGACACCATGAGCGACTCACCCAAACTCGCTTCCAACCTTTGGTGCCCCATCTCTGTCATTAATGCTCTGGATGTTGGTGACAGCTGGTCTAGCAAAGCAGTATCAGTTTCAGATAGTGAGTTGTTATTCACTAACTTTCTTGTAATACTAATCTGTCAAAGTGGTTGCACTCACGTATGGCAGAGGTACAGGTATGCTCAGAGGTGCAGTCGATGCCAGTTGGTGCTCCTGCACTGGCCAGAAAACAATATTGTGAGGGTCTGGTAGGATACAGCACTCGTTATCAGTAGGTTAGCGTCCTCCACACACAACATGAGTGGAAATCAGACTGGTGGTCGACACGATGACTGCATGATGCAGTTGGGTGCCGAGCGTTTGGTAATCACGTCACTACAGCATCACATGTCACTCATTAACAGGGTTTTCAGACCCGACGAACTGGCGAACTGCGAACTCGTTTTAGAATTGAGCATGCCTGATTACTGAGTGTCATCGGGTCCGCTTTATGCGTCATAATAGCTCAGGCATATCTTGAGAGACGGGCAAAGAGTGGGCCTGTTCAGCAGAGCATTAGGATCGTCGGTGCTAAAGCGGACAAAAAGGTGGGAGCGGATGTCAGTGTGCACATAAATTCACATGCTTCCTTCATGTGAACTTATATGCACACCGACATCTACTTGTCTTTTCGTTCTCGCACTAAGTGTCTTCGGGATATAGAGAATTGTTCACGGAGCAAGCATAAAACCTTCCCCCTGTTCTACGCTTTTATTACCAGGTGCTGTATCCAGGTGGATGCACTACGAACCAGAAGAATATCATGCCGCAAACCGAAAGCAAAAAACAAGTGGGCTTTGCTACCCATATCATCGCCGGAGGGATGGCTGGTGCCATGGAAACTGTGAGTTGTCATCCCTAGCCCGTGGAAAGCAGTGCCAACGAGTTTCTTGTCAGTTATGCTGCCAGCCACTCGATACCATCAAAGTCCGTATGCAGCTCTCGAGATCTGGGCGAGCACCAGGGGTATGTCCATCCCGGACAGCCCTTCTACTGAGGGCTGACCATTAAGGAATTGATAGACGAAACCTAGAGGATTTATAGCAACAGGAGCGATGATTGTCCGACGAGAAACACCTCTTGCGCTGTACAAAGGACTCGGCGCTGTATTGTCTGGGATCGTACCCAAGATAGCTATACGATTTGCAAGCTTTGAGACGTACAAATCATGGCTTGCTGACAAGGTGACAGAACAAACAAGTGTCGGCAACATTTTCATAGGTAGGTCGTGTCTGGCTCTGTGTTGCTATGAACCATGAATGTTTTTCAGCTGGTCTTGCCGCAGGGACAACAGAGGCGGTCGCGGTGGTTTGTCCAATGGAAGTGGTGAAAATCCGTCTTCAGGCTCAGCAACACTCGCTCGCAGATCCAATGGAAACGCCGCGGTACCGCAATGCGGCCCATGCTGTCTATACCATTGTCTGCGAGGAAGGCGTAGCGACACTGTATAGAGGGGTTGGCCTCACCGCTTTGCGACAAGCTACTAATCAGGGTGGGTGTCTCACCTGTGGGGGTTATCCATCCTGTTTTGAGAGAAACTCCTTTCTGCAGGCGCAAATTTCACAACATACCAAGAACTCAAGAAATTAGCATACAGATACCAACCTGAATTGTTGGCGCTTCCATCATATCAGTACATGGTGATTGGACTTATATCTGGCGCAGTGGGTCCGTTCTCCAATGCTCCAGTGGACACGATCAAGACAAGTATGATCCGTTACCTACTAGGAGAGCACAGCTGAATGTGGACATTCAAACAGGATTGCAAAAAGCAACTTATGAGCCAGGGACGTCTGCGTTCCAGAAGGTAGCTGCTATTGCAAAGGAAATGTGGAAGCAGGAGGGCTTTCGATCATTCTACAAAGGAATTACCCCACGCGTGCTTCGCGTAGCTCCGGGACAGGCTATCGTATTCGCCGTGTACGAGAGGGTGAGAGCAATTATAGAGAGGCTGAATGTGTCGCCATCTCACGATCACTATACGGAGTAGCGACTAGCGAGGAGGGTTTCGTGTATGTCGTCCTTGTACCACCATCATGTAATAATCCAATAATGTCCCAAGTTCCTCTCTTCCTTTCCGCCCTCAGAGAACGCCTGCGTCGAGTGGGCGTTCAGACGCTTTGTTCTTCCGTAAGAACAGGTTGCTTTTCTAAAGGTTACGAGGGAAAAGATTTTTCTTGTGTCTTAGCATCTGCAAAGTCAAGACGAGCAGTGCTGACCTGCAAGGTTGCAACAGAATTTCATTCGCGGTGCGCCACTTTACATAATTGGTACTAGAATGCTCTCTTCGGTGCATCTGACACGATGGTGAAAAGATCTGAGTCGAACCGTTCAACCACGAACACACTCAATACATTCCCCGTGTATCGACGAAGATTTACAAAGTAGGTGGGGTTGTCGTGGTTCCTTTCGCACTCTCCTGTTTGAAAGTGGCTGGATTTCAGGGACTACATCAGGACGTGTATAGTCATAGAGGCTCCTCCGCATGCGAAGCACACCACGTTGGCGAGGCCTAAATAAAGCTGACCAAGTTCTCCGCTACTGTTTTCCACTGCTCCCCCCTTTACTACCAGCCCCCTATCGGCCATTTATACGGGTACACTGACAAGCCAGCACTCTGCTGGACACCCTAGGAGCCCATTGATCGTTCACGATTAAATGCCAGTATTACAAACAGACCCGCATGCGCGGGACTCCCTTGAGGTCCAAGTTACTGAACCTGCCATCTTCCTGTGCACCTCCCCCCACCGATGAGGTTGGTCTGGCGCGCTTGTATGCAGCGCCCTGACACTGACCCTCGCAATGCGGTGCCGACACCAAATACCGAGGTCGAACCGGAGGGACATGCTGCCACAGCCTGGGTGGAAGGCCTGTAGTTTCCTAAGGCAGCGCATGCGTGGAAGGCTCTGTGAGCTGACATTGTCTCCTTTCTTCCTTTCGTGGTTCCGGGTTACATATAATACGGATCCAGGTGTAGATCCTGATCGTGTCGAGAATATGCTGTCTACTCCGCTTCGAAGGTTTTATTCACCGCAGCGCCGGGAATTGCGACTTGTAGAAACGATGGATACCGTGCTGCCGTTGCACCAGATGACTGCCGTCCTGATTGTGGGGACTGGGCACGCCACTCCATCAATGATAACAACGGCCAATCAACGTTAGCAGGCCGCGGTCACATCGAAGACTTCCCTATAAATATCCTGAACTCACGCACAAGTGTCGATCCCTCTGGAAGTCATGGCGATTAGCGAGCTGTTAATGAATATCGTGGCGACTCGTGTTTCCAAGATAATCTACTTGACACCAGGGAACGGGAACAGCCCTCACACAACTCCAAATTGCACCTTCACAGATCTCAGCAACCGTTCGACCTCTGAAGGAGGTAGCGTTGCCAGTATCAATGCTCCGGGTGGTGGTAAGTTCCCAAAACGTCCCCCGTCTACCCAGTCAGTACATGTTTGATGTCTGTACGGATCAGGCGTAAGTGGGTTGGAGTTCCAACCTGATGTGGGTTCCACCGTCCGTTTGAATCCCACTGCTACTATCCACCAAGCGCAAGCATCTAGTCTTGGGACGTCTTCCGGAGATTAATGAGGAGAACACGACGGAGGAGTCCTACATTCCTACTACCGCCTCAAGGAGTAGAGGTCCCGAGCACCATGTCCCTACCCAATAGCTACCATGATCGTCGGGGAAGGTCTCCTCCAGAGCTTTCGTTCACTACCGCTACTCGCGTCTTTGATGCCATCAGGGAGCACACAGCACGATCTATATTATCACTATCCCATCCTGGCTTTTTCCCATCTCGTTCCATGTTTACAGATCGCTCTGAACGCGGGCGGCTGCCCAGCACTTCCCAGGAATCTAGTCGGATACTAGCAGGCACAAATACATCTCATGCAGCACGGAGTCCCCGTCGTGCGCCACTACTCCTGGGAGCGGCCTCCAGTTTTATAAAAACGTTCCGGAGGGGTAGGTCTCCCACTTACTTGTGTCGTGTAAACGCATCACATCACCATATATGTAGGAGTGTATGATTACCCCTTTCATTTTAACCTACCATCAAACGTACCACCGACGACAAAAAATGAACACGGCCTCCTTTACTCGGCGTCTCTCAATGCCTCAGTCAAACAGAACAGTAGCAGATCGTTGTTGACGCTGTTCATAGCAGCATGTAAGGAAGTGGAAGTCGTGTATTCATCCTCTGACGACCGAGCTCGGGGAAATGTCGCAAACTTCGGACGACATGCAGTGGCAAGGTATGTTAGATACCGATTTTGACTACATATTCACCCATCCCTCGGAACAGCAGTCCCCTGGGCGAGATTCTTCCCAGTTGCAGTTCGAGGCTCAGTCTCTTAGGAGGATCAGAACATACCGGATTGCTGTACATGTGTATCTCAATGGTGAGGATCTGCCTCATGCGAACCTTAACAAGGACTGTGCTGACACAAATAGAATATCTCGAGTATTTTTTCCGTTCAGGGGTTCTCCATCCACACGGAGAACATCACGCGCAATGATCACCCAATTTGAATATTTTTCAAAACACCCCCCTCCGACGCCAGACCCTCGGGACACCCCCCTGGAGTATAAAAAACTATCCCGCGCTGGCCGGGCGCGATTTGCAAGGGTTTCATGCGTCGACGCTAAGGTGGATAGTGAAGGCGGGATGCAAAGGAACCGGAAGAGTAATGTAGGTATTGATCACTTGATGGGAGTTCATAGTCAGAGTAGAGAGGGAGATGATGGGGTAGCAACGGGGCGTGATTTCTTC
The DNA here is from genome assembly GCA_024613145.1 of Pisolithus marmoratus. NCBI lineage: Eukaryota > Fungi > Basidiomycota > Agaricomycetes > Boletales > Pisolithaceae > Pisolithus > Pisolithus marmoratus. The sequence goes on from JANFAE010000133.1 coordinate 227,491, forward strand.
ATACATGTACCTATGAGGATGTTATCTGTAAATCCTGCCGCAGCGACTCGCCCCTTCAAATTCATGTATAGTACTGGCAGATAGTGGTGTTGTACTGTCTAGTGTTACTAAAGTATGCTAAGGAGTTCAGAATACAGCGTTTCCGTTTCGGATGTCTCTGAATCCTTGCCAAAGATACGCAGGAAGCTGGATTTCTCTGCGGTGGCAGTCGCGATTGGGCCACGATGGTCCCCGTTATGTCAGTGTCCGGTGCTATTGCTGTTGACTTACAAACGACAGATCTCTGGAGCCTTCACCCGCTATTTCAGCTTGGCGGAGGACAGTTTATGGTTCATTGTGCACAACTTCCTGACTTATTTACTTCCTGCGAGCGAGTCATCACGCCGTTTAGGCTCGACTGATCTTGACATTTGATATGGCATTTTCCTACACTGCATTCTACCGTTGGTCATGTTGCATAAGGCTCCTTGCTATCGAGCTCGGAGTTTCGAGAACCGGATCGGTCTTTCTCCGGAGAGTGTCATAGGCCATTCTTCTCAATGTCAACAGACCACCAAAGAATGCTGCCTTTCTACCCGCGTTGGGGTGGTTCACAACACCAGACTGACGTGTGTCGGAAGCTCGTATGTGGTTTTATCACCTGTAAATAGTCGGGACACTTATAATCAGTGTCAACATGAGTGGAAGTCAGACTGGCGGTCGACACCATGACTGCGTGATGCGGGTCGGACGCACAACATCATGTCACTCATTAGCAGGGTTTTCAGACCTGGCGAACTGGCGAAGTACTGCAAAACTCGTTTTAGAATTGAGCACACCTAATTGCTGAATGTCGTCAGGTCCATTTTGTGCATCATAATAGCTCGGGCATCTCTCAAGACAGACAAAGAGTGGCCTGTTCAGCAGAGCACTAGGATCGTCAGTGCTAAAACAGACAAAAAGACGGGGAGCGGATATCAGCATGTACATAAATTCACATACTTCCTGAAACTTATATGCACACTGACATCCGCTCGTCTTTTTGTTCTCGCACTAAGTGTCTGCAGTACTGCAATGTGGCCCATGCTCTCTATACCATCATCTGCAAAGGAAGGTGTACGACATTGTATAGAGAGGTTGGCCTCACCACCTTGCAACAGGCTACTAATCAGGGGTGGGTGTCTTACCTGTGGGGGTCATCCATCTTGCTTTGAGAGAAACTACTCCATTCTGCAGGTGCAAATTTCACACATACCAAGAACTCAAGAAAGTAGCACAGAGTTACCAACCTGAATTGTCAGAGCTTCCATCATATCAAGCACATGGTGATTGGGACTCGTATCTGGCGCAATGGGTCCATTCTCCAATGCTCCAGTGGACAACGATCAAGGACATGTATGATTTGTTAGCTACTAGGAGAGCACAGCTGAATGGTCCAAGCAGGATTGCAAGAAGCAACTTACGAGCCAGGGACATCTGCATTCCAGAAGGGAGCCACCGTTACAAAGGAAATGTGGAAGCAGGAGGGCTTTCGATCGTCCTATAAAGGAGTTACCCCACATGTACTTCGCGTAGCTCTGGGACAGGCTATCATATTCGCCGTCTACGAGAGGGTGAGAGCAATTATGGAGAGGCTGAACGTGTCGCCATCTCACGATCACTATATGGAGTAGCGACTCGCAAGGAGAGTTTAGTGCATGTTGTCCTTGTACCACCATCATGTAGTAATCCGATAATGTCCCAAGTTCCCATCTTCCTTTTCGCCCTCAGAAAGTGTTGTTTGAGAGTGAGTCGAGTGGGCGTTCATTAACAGATTGTTGCTTTTCTGAAGGTTGAGAGGGAAAGTCTTTTCCTTATATCTTAGTATCTGCACAAAGTCAAGACGAGCAATGCTGACCTACAAGGAGGTTGAAGTTGCAATGCTTGTTCATTTTGTCTCTTCGGATAGATGGGTCTTCCAGGATCTTCCTGATTGCCTGGGAAAGGTTTGCCGTGAGAGAAAAACTTAAAAAATTACTGCAGTCACCTTGCCACCTGACAATCGACTAGCTCATGAACCACGCAGCTTAGCTATCACCAAAATTCTGGCTGATTTGGCTTCCTGGAAGGTAGGCGCATGGCTCCATATCAAAATTTTTGGAATTTGATTGTCCCTTCTTGCGCTCAAAATTTACCCCCTTCCATGATGAAAACCAGTGATCGTCCTCCGAGCCACACCAAAACTGTGGCAAAATGATGCTTATCCAAGAGAAAATACCTTACTAAAGGGAATACAGGTGTTTCTAAGTTGAGGGCTGATGGTGATTGTCCCACCTTCGAACTGACTGTTACTGATAAGTTGATTGATCACTCTTGGAAGCCTTAGGCCCAGATATTGTTGTCATGAGATTGAAGACACAAAGGTCTACAACTTGGGTGGCACAGATGGTCTGACAAAGCTCCAGGAGTTTAATTATTTGTGGTTTCACATGGGCATTCTAAGTCACAATCTACTACACAAACCAGTTCTCCCTTGAAACGCTTTCGTCTTGAAGTGCTAACCATCACCGATATCAAGGTCATTTATAACCAGTACATGTCCAAATAAATTCAATGTCCAAGCAAACATTTTATATGACAAAATTCAGAACCCAGTGACCTGGGTTTTGCTTGAGGTGTGCGACGGAGAGAAGTTGCAGTGTGGACTGAGCAGGCACCTTTGGGATGGGTCAATCCAACCATCACTGTCTCGGCTTGAGCAAGTCAGTAGTGGAAGCAACACCATAGCAATGGGTCGATAGATTGAATGGGACACTTATGTTTGTGGACTGCAGCTATTTATTGATCGAGTACTGCATTCACAAATAACATACTTTCAGCCTTGGTCTTTCTTGTGTTGCATACTTCACCCGTTCGCACATGACCTGTGCACTGTGTCTTGTATGGCGACCAAGTGTTGGAATTTGCGCACAGATGAAAGGGTGTGGACTCGTCCACGCCCCGGCGGCACTTCCCGAGTTATTTTATTCTACTGTAGTGTACCACTGGAGGCATTATCCAATAATTGAGTCACAAACAGTAAAAGAACATGAAAGAAAGAGATACTATGTTTAAGAAGATTAAATATTTTTACCATGTTCTCTTTGTGTTTTGAAATATAGTATCTGCTTTTTCAATGTTTTATTTACTAAACATTGGTTTTTGCCCCCAGTGTACTGTGAAAATGGTCGATGCTGACGTAACCCCTCATAGATAAAGCGGTGCCAAGTGACGAACCTTCAAAGACGACAAGTCATGTCCAGCGGAAACAGACCAGCATCGATTTGGAATAGGCAGTCTGGCCCACGTGTAGGGAGAATTGGCGATTGGGACAGTGGTGACGGTAGCTCAGCTCCACCTCGGTACGTGGGTTTACTTCGCAGCGGGCGCTACCTCACTAAGAAGCGCTGAATCCCTTAAGGTCTGGTGCACCTGGTCGATTAGCAACTCTCTCCTCTTTATCATCCTCACGACCAGCACGCCCCCAGCAACCTAGTGATGACGAAGATGATGAAGGTCCAGATAAAGCAGGTGAAAATTGGTTCGCGGGTGGGGAACGAAGGTATGGTTCTTTTCTACTCGGCGGTACCACTCTATTCAACTGAGAGATTTAGCGGAATCGCCGTGCAGAACCCCGGAAGTCGTGGCCCGGGTCCAAGGGTAGTCCAAGATATTCTGAGGCGGGCCGCCGAGTATGTATCTTGAAGCATATTCATTTTCGGTTTCTTGTTTACGGTTTCGGAGAACGTCTGGGGATCGCACCTCCCAACCGGCCCGTGGTGAATCTCCCTCGTTGGCGTTTCGCGGGGGTGGGCACACTCTAGGAAGCGACGAGGTCGAAAGCACGTATGTCCCTGATCCTGACGCACCCGATGGTAGGTTACCCAATCTTCATTTCTCGAATCCCGTGATAGCAGGAGCATTTTGGAATCGGAGTAATATTCTAAAGTTGCTGACCCGTGTTCGTACAGAAGGAGAAGCTGAAGTTGTCCCACGCAATATCATATTCTGGCGTAACGGATTTAGTGTCGAAGGCGGCGATTTCTATAGCTATGAAGACCCCGCAAACGAGCAACTTCTTGCAGAGATTAACACTGGGTATGAATGTTCCATTTCACTTCTGGATGCTTATCGATGGCAATCGTCTCAGTCGTGCGCCGGTCTCTGTATTGAACGTACGCCCTGGTCAACTAGTTGAATTGGTCGTCTCGAAGAGGGTGAACGAGGACTACGTTCCAGAGAAGCGCCCGGCCAAGGCCTTCTCGGGTTCCGGCAACAGGCTGGGGTCCCCTGTACCCAACTTCGTTCATGGTGCCTCTACCAGCACCACTATGCCTGGTTCATTCCCTAGCGCAAGCTCGTCTACCGCCACAACCAGAAGCCCTCCGGCGGCACGGGAACGCATCAATACCCTGTTTTCAGTCGATCAGACGCAGCCCACTACGACCGTCCAAGTTCGTTTGGCGGACGGGACAAGGTACGTCGTACGGCAGCATGCATCGAATCGGGTATTTCTAAGTCTGTCTGCCTTAGGTTGCCATGCAGGATGAATCACACCCACACGGTGGGCGACATTCGCAACTTTATCAACGCGTACGTTTGTTCTCGTCTTTGGCCATGTCCTCGTATTCATACCTTGTTTGTAGCGCGCGACCGGAGAACCTTTCGCGTCCTTACACAATCGCAACAACATTCCCGAATCGTGTGCTAGATGACAATAGTCAAACCATCAAAGATGCCGGATTGAGTAACAGCGTAGTCGTGCAGCGCTGGGTTTGAATAGATCGTTCTAGAGTCTTTGGAAGTGTGGCAATGCCTTCGCCAGATTATTGCGATATAGTGGTATCCAAAATTGTAGCACTCTGTTCCATGCGTCCAGATTATCTCTTGCAACAGAGCACAGATCTCTATGCGACGGTTGTTTGTACTTTTGATAGGTTGCGGACCAATTTCCAGCCGTGGACGGTAGATCGGACTTCCTCATCACCGGGATCATCTGGGAACATAGGCTTTGGTGTGGTTACCAAAAATATTGTTGTGCTGATGGCTGAAGCCGGCTTACTGGAAACTTCCTGTTGACGATTTCTTCGCAGATCCAGCCTTGACGACGTGCTTTATTGAAAAAATCAAGATCACGGTGAGCAAGATGGGGTCGGTGGTGTGTATAGAACACGAGCACGCAAGGGGCTGGTTTGTTCGAAGGAAGCTCATGATATTGGCCAGAGGGAGGGGTCAAGCAGAGTTCACAAGTTCTGAGGAGAGCGTCATGCTGTGATAGAAATTAGGAATATATATGACAAGGCAGCGACGACAGCTCGCCTGGGAGTGGTTAAAAACGAGATCAGAGAGAATAATGAGGTCAAATGCTCTCCAGCTCTCACGAGTGGGTGGCAACGCGGCAAGCAAGTCATATACCTTGTGCCCCCAGATGTATCCCTGACATGGTTGAGTGGTAGTGCTTGGAATCAGAAGGGAATCACCTGTACGTCGACTTTTGTCCTATCCGCCAGGGACACACTGTGCTCGACGTTGTATGTCAAGTTGTCGACGAGTTCTTGATCCGGATAATCGGTCAAGACCACCTCCGGGCATCTTAGCAGACGATCGCTGGTGCGTGCATAACATTAAGTAAAACTTACCTTCTCCGCGCCGATCCGAGCAGACACAATGCCAGGGAGACCACCTCCGGCACCAAGTTCCAAGGTGAACCTGCCTCGAACCAAGTCACCGTTGGCTTCGAGGTATTCAGCCACTGCGATGGACGCATTCCACCTTTATGTGGTGTAAAAGTATGATGGAGCATAGATACGCGTTCTCACAGATGATGTCCCCAAAGAGGATGCGACCCGACTAGCCTAATTGCAACTTCTGACTCGTCTTTGTGACAGAAATATCGCGCAAAGGTTGCCTCTGGGGTAGGAGGTCTCCAAGGATCCTGCGCGGAATCCCTCAGATAATTGACTAGCGAACAAGTAGTTGTCTTACTGTGAACAAGTCCTGCAGACACTCTTCGTCTGACATCATCGGACGGGTTTCAGTGAGTCTGCGATCCACCGGGCTAGTAATAGTGATCGTCTCGTACTTCCACGAAAGGAAACTATTTCCCATCTGCATCTGCCGTTGTCCCTTGTGTAAATATGTATATGATTACTGCGCGGGTCTGCAAGTAACAAGACTGAGGACTCGGATGGATGGCAGCCAGTCGCACTCAACAAACAGCTCCTCCTCCTCTGCGGTAGACTTCACAGGCACAGGGCTTTCGGTTCCACAGTCTCCGATTTCGGACGTGCGCCATGCTCGCAGACGAGCCAGTTGGAGCAAAGCAGATGCACGGCTGGATCCACTGCATCTCAGCTATCATCCAGCAACGGAGGCTGGGCCGTCGAGTTCGAGAAGTACACCCTCTCCAAGGGAATCGCTTTTCATAGTGAACGACGACCCATTTTACGCGGTTACGAGTGATCCAACAAATAGTATTAGTACTCCAGGCAAGTCTCGGCACAAGCTACGACTCGCGTGTCATCACGTTTTGACACCATAAACAGGCCCGAATTCATTCACTTCATTCCTTTCCACCACCGACTCGGACTTGGACGCATCTAAAGACGACGATACGACACATCTTACCAAGAAAAAGGCCTTGGCCATCAGCACTGACAGCACTGAGTGGCTGGAAGGTTACAGAGTCGATTCGGAGCGTTCTGGTGGAACTACGCCACGAACTCGAAGACGGACGATAGCGCGCCTCAGTGGAACACCTTCCCCTCTCCAACGAACGGGCACCGCGATCAAGTCTGCGTTCCGCCGTGCGTCCATGCGCGTTGCCAATATCCGTGCACAAGACGCATCTATAAGGCTTCCAGACGACGATGAAGAAGAGCAAGAGGAAGAGGATTGGGACGTCTCCTCGACACCTGATGACAAGCAGTCCAATGGAGGGGGTTTACCATACCAATCTGAGGCTCTCGGAGCACAGGATGCCCTGCCCCTCAGGGGTAATACTCTGGGCTTTTTGGGGCCAACAAATCCATTCCGACTTAGGTTGTATCATATGCTTTCTCATTCGTGCGTTTCATTTTTCAAATGTGTCACCGGTAGCAACTGAATCCCCGAGTAGGTACTCGGACCCCATTTTGCTCGTTCTAATTCTTATGACAGCCATCGTCTTCGTCGTTCAGGCATCTCGATCTCTCCTTCTACCTACAGACCAATCTAGCCCCTCTCCTCGGGTAGGCTATTTCCACGCTTGGGAAGACTATGTACTTTTTGTACTCTACATTCTTTTTACGTGAGTATTTCCCTTGCTGATCGCCGGTCTGCTGACGGGGTGCAGTCTTGAAGCTCTTGCTCGAATATGTGTATGCGGTTTTGTGTTCGATCCAGAGGTCCCAACCTCGGTTCTGTTCGCTGTTCCGTCATTTTCTTCATCGTCGTCGGGTTTCACGGGCGCCCCTGCAGGCTCCTTGTCTGCCGTGGACGCAAGAGATACGATGTCTCGCTCGAACTCCTTGGCCCGTGGACTATCGTTCAAGAGATTTTTTGACTCTCTGGCACGACCATTCAGCTTACCCGAGAGTGCAACACCCATGCCATTCGTGCAGGCACCAGTCGAACATCCTGCGTCGCGTATTGAAAAACGCTACGCACCAGTGGCACAGCCAATACGTTCACGGTCACAACCTCACTCTCACTCTCGCTCAGGCTCTCGTTTTCGCAGTGCCTCAGAACGTACATTCTTTTCCCGAGCTCTTCGCTCTGACGTACCTATATCGAAGAACGAAGTCATAGCTTTGCCATTCCGCTTAAATATCCGATTTGCTCGTCAGAAATTGAGGCGAAACGTTCCTTACTTGCGGCAGAGCTGGGGTAGAATTGATTTTATGGCGGTTGTTGCCTTCTGGGTAGCTCTTATACTGGCATTGGAGGGTGTAGAGAGGGGTACATATCATATCGGCATATTTCGGGCCCTCAGTGTGTTACGCATCGCACGCCTGCTGGCGATCACGTCTGGTACCACTGTAAGTTGAGGTGATTTTTCCTGGAGTTTCGGCGACGCCTGACGCATGCTTCGTAGACAATAATGCTCTCATTGAAGGTTGCTAGACCTTTGCTTGCAAGTGTAGCCTACTTCGTCGTGTTCGCTGTGGTTCTCTTCTCGTGGGTCAATATTTCGTGGTTTTGTATCTTGTGCTGATGTCACTTGCACGCAGCATCATTGGCGTACAATCTTTTAAAGGTTCATTAAGGCGGAATTGCTATCTCTTACCGACCCTTGGCGAAGCACAGACACAACTATCAGCATTCTGTGGTGGCCACATAAATGTCACGACGCTGCAACCTTCTCCCTACATCCAACTCGATGGCTCCCCAGGAGGTAGTGTCAAGGGCTATATCTGTCCACTCGGTCAAATATGCCAGGTGCGTTGAGTGCTCTTTCGCATGGGCGTACGCATGAACGGCTTTTTTCGCGCAGGAAGGACAGGGTCCTTACAGTGGCATTGAGAGTTTTGACACGGTCTGGCAATCTGCCCTTCAGGTTGTCATCGTTGCATCAGCCAACACGGTGAGTTCTACAGCATGTTACTTTGACTTCTACCTCATGGCGTGGTGTCTTCAGTGGTCGACAGTCATGTATCAAACCATGGGGGCAGAATATTTTGTTTCATGCTTCTTCTTCATCGCCGGTATCCTCGTATTGAACCTCTGGCTTATTAATCTCTTTGTTGCGGTAATAACGAATACATTTTCCGCTATCAGGGCCGAAACCCGGAAGAGTGCATTCGGCGCAGCCCCGTAAGTGATACATTTTACCATTTTCACGTCGTGTTTTTCTTATACGTATCACTTTTCCCACGTAGCCTAGGTTTCTTAGTCGAAGAACAAGACGAAGTCTGGCCAGTCGCTGGTCGTCACCCGGGTCAGAATGCTCTGAAGTCATTTTATGCTTATACCCAGTGGGGTTGGATTTTCCTTGCCTTGGCTTCTCTTGTTGTCCTAGCGACTACCACGGCTAACATGAGCTCATTACACCAAGAAATAGTCTACAAGTCCGAATTGTTTCTCACTGTAGCTTTCGATACCGAGATCCTCATCCGGATCGCTGCGGAGTTACCTGCCTGGAGGGTATTCTTCAGACATGGAAACAATTGGGTAGATTTGGTTCTCGCAATTGGATCAAGCATAATACAGATACCTGCTATACGGCGATCGGAGGTTTATCCTTGGCTGACAATTTTTCCGATCGCGAGGTTTTATCGTGTAATTCTGGAGTTCCCGCGCATGAAGCCGTTGTTAGTGAGTGCATATAACAGCTTTCAACTGTGCAGAGTCTTACCGCATGGCCATAGTTAATGGTTTTTGGGAACCTTTATGGTCTTGCCAACATGACGCTGTTTCTCATGTTGGTCAACTTCCTTGCAGCTTTGGTGGCTATCCAACTTATCCAAGGGGACATGAGTGGAAACACGACGATGAACTTTGGCCAGCTGTGGAACTCGTTTCTTGCTATGTATCAAGTATTTTCGTCGGAGAACTGGACGACTGTGCTGTATGATGCTGCTGTGGCCGAACTCCCCCTTGGACAGGCCATCATTGTAGCTACTTTCATTGCGTGTTGGCTATTATTTGCAAACTGTGAGGGTTTTCAATGAATATAATGTTTATACTGACGGAATTCATAGTCATCGTTCTGCAGATGTTCATTGCCGTAATTAACGAGAATTTCAGCGTCGCCGAAGAAGCCAAGAAAGAAAAACAAGCTTCCAATTACTGGGCGCGTCATCGACCGCAACGGGAGGTTACGCATAGCCGATGGATACGCAGGTTGAACCCGTATCGGTGGTTCAAACCGGATCCCGTAACCGTCAAAGTTGAAAACTTACCTTCGACCCTCGTCTTACCTATGCGAGAGAGTGTGGTGCAAGGTTATTCACCACCTCCACAAGAACGAAAGGATTCGTTGGTGAGATCTTGGAGCAAAGTCGAGGTTACCATTGGGATTCTGACCTTGGTATAATGTGAACAGATGCGGGTGATCTCCAAAAGGGCGCGGCACGTCCCGTCCAAGTCTATTACGATGCTGCAAAGACTGTTTATGGGAAACGCGAGATCTAATGAGTTTCCACTCATTGAGTTGCGTCAACCGAAAACGAGATTGGCTGACAAAGATGCCGAAGATGATACTGAACAGTACCTGTATGATTCTATCCCTTGACGTTTTATATTTTTCATCGCCGTTGACTACTCTGTAGCGAAATATTAGCTGGAATGAACCAAGATGATCTTGCTGCCGCAGCCCTAGACGATGCAACACAAGAACGGCGAGCTCGTAAGGCGGACTTCATAAAAGACCATCCCACATATGACAAGACATTTTGGCTGTTCTCCCAACGGAATGGCCTTCGTCGGCTATGTCAAAAGCTTGTCAGACCAGCAGGTGGAGAACGAATATTCGGCACCGCTCCCGATATGGTTGCCCATACGATCTTCCAACTTCTTGTCTTTCTGACTATTGTCGGCGGTATTATCACGGAGATCATTGCGCCACCGATCTACCGGCGAAATTATTACCTGCAGTATGGTTTAAGTCGATCGCCCTGGTTCAATGTCGCGGAGGCCGCATTTGGGTTTGCGCTTTTTCTGGAATTCCTGATCAAGGTGGTTGCAGATGGCATGTTTTTCACGCCAAATGCTTATGCCCGGAGCATGTGGAACGTCATCGACTTCGTCATCCTGGCGGGCATCCTTGCCAACATCGGGTTAACTTGGTGGTTTATCGGGATTTCTAACCGATTCGTGCATGCTTTGAAGGCGCTACGTGCTCTCCGGTTGATTACTCTGATCGACCAGATGCGCAACACTTTCGAGGATCTGATCATCTCTGGGGTGATCCGCATTCTGGATGCTGCTCTCCTTGCTATCCTTTACCTCATCCCTTTTAGCGTGTGGGGTACCAATATCTTTGCGGGATTAATGAACGAGTGTAACGACACGAGCGTGCAGGGGATCGGCGATTGTACGGGTGAATACGTGAACACCATCTACGGCAACTCTTACGGGTTTCTCGTTCCGCGTGCTTGGAACAACCCATCACCATCTACTACATTCTCGTTTGACAACTTTCGGTCCTCCATGCTCATTCTCTTCGAGATTGTTTCACTTGAGGGTTGGATTGACGTCATGTCGGTTGCTATGAGTATTACCGGAGCAGGCCAACAGCCGCAGACGAACGCTTCGGAAGTATATGCGTTATTCTTCGTCATCTACAACCTGCTGGGAGGCGCTGTTATACTGACCCTCTTCGTCAGGTGAGTACTCCACTCCATGCAAGTGATATTTTGTTGACCTGGTGTACTGCAGTATCATTATTGGCAACTTCTCGTCCAAGACGGGTTCGGCGTTCCTCACCCGGCCGCAGCGAGAATGGATCGATCTGGAGAAGTTGATTAAGCGCCAGAAACCCTCAAAGAGGCCTCACACTCGTCCGACTTCGTTCCTCCAGGCTTGGTGTTATGACAGGGCTGTTCGCAAACATGGCTGGTGGTCAAGAACGATGACATTGTTGTTTGTCATGCAAATCATGGCCCTTATGTGAGCTTCTGTGTTAACACGATGTGACGGTAGCAGGATTGAACATGCTCAGGACAGAGAGTTTTGGATCACAGGTTGCAACGGAAGATTTCCGCCGTTAGTACCTTTGATACGTCTTTCACGTTGACATAGCTGACTATTTCCAGAGGACTTCTCCTTATTTGTGACTTCGATATACATGCTCGACATCATTGTCAGGTTTTACGGTCTCGGATGGGAATCCTTCCGAAATAATGGGTGGAACATTTTGATGTGATAGTAGCCTCCGGCAGCTTCACTGCCACCATAATCGTCCAATTTGGCTCGGCTAACTCCACAATCCAGCAACTTCAGAAACTGTTCCTCGTTTGTATTGCCTTCAAGCTTGTACAACGTGTGAACTCACTGAATCAACTGTTCAAGACGGCAAAGGTACGTGATATTTTCCCTTGACAACCCGTCCCGATGTTCACCCTCCTCCAAGGGCCAGTTTACCCGTCATTCTGAATCTTCTTGGATTATGGCTTGTTGTATTCCTTTTCTTCGCCATAATGTACATGGAAGTGTTCGGCATGACGAAGTGGTTTTCCGGAGAATCAAGCACTCAGAACTACCAGTCAATGGGTTCTTCCCTGCTCATGCTGGCTTTTATGAGCACTGGGTTTGTGTCTCGGCTACTCTTGTACTGAGTACCTCTGACAATGAGTTGTTAGCGAGGGTTGGAATCAATACATGCACGATTAGTACGAAGTCTACCCTACCCTCCTTCGAGGTGTGCTAACGATGACGCGTAGTGCTACGGTATACCCGCGGTGCACGTATGCTACCGGCAATATCGCTGAGACGGATTGTGGAAGCACCGCATGGGCATTTTCGCTCTTCATTGCGTGGAACCTCCTGAGCATGGTATGAATATTATCATTTGCCACTTATTTTGCTAACATAGTATAGTACATTATTTGAACATGTTTACTGGTGTAGTTGTTGAAAACTTCTCTTACGTCTTTCAGTCCACGGGCGGGGCGAAATCTATAACTCGCAGGGAGATGCGGTCATTCAAGAAAGTGTGGGCTGAGTTCTCCAATGCCAAAACTGGTCAACTCGAGCGGCAAAATATCGGACCATTCTTAGCAGTACGCCATGCTTTCCGCCACATAATTCCCATGCCTTAACTGTGTCTTTGCAGAGACTTGAAGGTGTTTTGAAACTCGTATTTACCCTCGGGAACAATCGTGGGCGCCATCCTGGCTGGTTGTCGAGACAAATCGAAGAGGTCAACCAAGACAGGAGTCAATCTCAAGAAGTTTAATAACATCCTGAATAAAATCGATTATAGCAACATCAGAAAACGGAGGAACACTTACAGCCGTCTCTACCACGAAGCCCACATAATGTCTCTCCACAGCGGTGGTTTATCTTTCACGAACATGTTATTACTCCTTGCACACCATAAACTTATCGATGATCGTGAAGCGCTGGTGTAAGTCTGTTTTCGCAGAACAATAGAAAACATTGACAGTGGCATAGACTGCGGGATCTT